>JBBPBX010002202.1:0-31209 GCA_038048925.1 Garcialebias charrua | reverse complement strand
TGCAACTAACAACCCGCCAACCTCATGCTAGCTTCATTTTCTTCTTCGTTTGTTTAATTCCAGCAGACTTGGCCAAGAGAAGTCTCTACTGCCACCTTACGGTCAGTGTGATGACGCCTTCCTAAAACAAAAAAAAATTTGAATCCAAAAACACAAATATATTTGACGAATAAAGGAAAACCATTAAAGTGCAGCATCAATTAATAATGAACTTTTGTTGATTTTATTATTATTATTATTATTAGAAGAAGAAGAACTCAAACACTTTTTAATGAAAGTCAAGCACTATACATGTATTATGAATGCCAAAATTTTAACTTAGTTTATCAAAATGACTGGTGGAAATATTCAATGTTTTATCAACCATGTATTTATTCGATCTTAATGTATCTGGAATTCATCTGAATATACCACATATTGTATAAAAAATATCAATATTTCCAGTTGAAATGTATATGAGTATATGAATTGATAAAATTACACTCTGCTAAATTTAATAGGTTTTTATGCAGAACTGAACCATGATACTTTATCCCTTTGAGCTAAAATATCAATATTTCCAGTTGAAATGTATATGAGTATATGAATTGATAAAATTACACTCTGCTAAATTTAATAGGTTTTTATGCAGAACTGAACCATGATACTTTATCCCTTTGAGCTAATTTGAACTTGAACAGACCTTTGCATGGAACAGCTGAATATTCAAAAAGTGTTGATAAAAGACAATAAACGAAACTAATTAGTGGCAAGATTTCTATCGTGTATCTCACTGTCAGTATAATTGTCTAAATGCATGATTTTTTTTTCTTGCACAGTACATTTTAAAATAAAATATGGGTGTTGTTACAATTACTGTATTCCTATATTTTATATGGACATGTCCAGAAAAAGTCCTGTTGTGTTAAAGCAAATGTGTGTCATATAACAACCAGCTACTAATTAAATTCAACTGTATCACTTTTCTTAAAATGTACTATTTTATTTACAGAATATGCTTTGTAGATACACTGTCCCAAAGTTTTTTTATTTATTATTTTTATTATTATTATTATTATTATTATTATTATTATTATTATTATTATTATTATTATTATTATTATTATTATTATTAAACAAGAAAGAGACCAGGGTAAAATAATATTTATTTTACCCTGGTCTCTTTCTTGTTTCTTTTTTGTCTTCCCAATCCTATATATCCCTATAAGATCCTATATAATAGTTAATCCTATATAATCCTATATAATAGTTAATTTAATAACTATTTTGTGAATGTTGGCCCGAGTCTGGCTACTAAAATACCAATAGTAGATAAAGAGGTGAATTACAAAGTTACAAGTTGTAAAAATAGTATTTTTCTCGAAGAAACTAACAAAGAAGAAATAATGAATATTGTAAAACAACTCACAGACAAAAAATCAAAAGATTGGGTTGACATGGATATGAGGTTGGTAAAAAACATAATAAGTTACGTCATTGAGCCATTCACATATATATGTAATCTGTCATTCTCAACAGGAATATTTCCAAACAATATGAAAATAGCCAAAGTAATCCCGCTTTTTAAAAACGGTGAGAAATGTGTGTTAAATAATTATAGACCAATATCGTTGTTACCACAGTTTTCCAAAATTTTGGAGAAGTTATTTGCAACTAGATTGGACGGATTTATAATTAAACAGAATATATTAAGTAACAGTCAATATGGATTTAGATCTAATACTTCAACATCAATGGCTCTTATTGAATTAATGGAACAAATAACAACTGCTGTTGACCAAAAAAAGAGTTGTGTTAGTATTTATGTTGATCTAAAGAAGGCATTTGATACTATTGACCACAAAATTCTTCTTGAAAAGCTGTATAGGTATGGTATTAGAGGGCCAGCATTACAATGGGTTAATAGTTACTTGAAAGAAAGAAAACAATTTGTTCAGATAAATGATGTCAGATCTGAACTTTGTAACATTACATGTGGAGTGCCGCAGGGTTCTGTACTTGGACCCAAGTTATTTAATCTATATGTGAATGACTTGGTAGATGTGTCAGAACTCCTTAAATGTGTTTTATTTGCCGATGACACAACGTTTTTTTGTTTGGGTAATGACATTGAACGATTGTTGGAAAAGATACAGACAGAATTTGTAAAAATACAAAATTGGTTTCACCTAAATAAATTATCGTTAAATTTGGAAAAAACATTTTACATGATATTCAGTAATAGTAAAAGGAATGTTGATGCACCATTTACAGTAGATGGAATTGAGATTCATAGAGTTAATGAGGTGAAGTTCTTGGGTGTCATCATTGATGAAAAATTGACATGGAAACCTCACATAAACAGTTTAAGAAAAAAATTATCAAAATCAATAGCAATACTGTATAAAGTAAGGGAACTGTTAAATGATAAAGCATTGGTCTTGTTATATAATACAATAATTGTTCCACATTTAATTTATTGCATTGAAGTATGGGGTAAGGCATGTAAAACGATTACAAATCCTATTTTTATTTTACAAAAACGAGCAGTAAGAGTTATTACAAGAAAAAATTATAGATATCCATCAAACATATTGTTTCAGAAACTAAAGATATTGAAGTTTTATGACTTGGTTGATTATAGCATTTTGCTTTTTATGTATAGGGCTAATAAAAATACATTGCCTGTAAATATACAAGTAAATTTTGTTAAAAGGGAGAGCACTTATTTTCTTAAAGGGTCAGAAATATTTGTGAAACCTTGTTTTCGTACCTGTTTGAAGGAACGGTGTACCATAATTCAAGGAATAAGTTTGTGGAACGGTTTAGAAGAAAATGTTAAAACAGCCAGATCTCGTTATACATTTAAGAGATTGCTAAAAGTGATTTTTTTGAAGGAATATGAAAAATAACATAAGAATTTATTTGAGTTGTTTAAGTTGATGTAATCTTACATTTGGTGATGCAATTAATTTTGTTCTTTGATAAATCATTGTTGTGAGTTTATTTGGGTAAAAAAGGGGCAGAGATTATAAGATTATTCTTCATCTGCTGCCTTTCATTTTATTTTGATTGTATGTTTTTCATTTTATTGAGTTGTTGACTTTGTTTTAATGAAATGAATGAAATTTAATAAATAAAAAATAAATAAATAAAAAATCCTTGTAAATTTAACATGACTAGAACAGTGTCAGAATTGGACTAAAGGGAAAAAATTATACAGATGATGAACAGCATTAAAAAGTCATGTTAAAAAATCAGGAAGCAAAGACCTGATACGACTTGATAAATGGATAAATACACCATCTTTCAGCAGATCTTCCTGATAAAGATTAAATTATAGTTTTCTAACACTACGCTATACTGCAGTACCGCCTTCCTACCTTTAGGTGTCGCTAACATAGATAGTCGCTAACGCTTCAAACGGAACACTCTTCTTCTTCACGTTGTGTTTTGTGTTGAACGCGGAAGTTTCATAACAGTACAACAACACAGAAGAGTTGTATGTGTGCGGTGCTGTCAAGAGTTAAAATCTCCTAAGAATCATATTTATTCAACCTTTATTTATACATTTTCATCTTTATAAATCTAGAAAGCATGGTTAATGTCGGTTTGAGAAAAGTAGACGACGCGGTCGCGGCAAAACATCCGGTGAGAATTTTGTTGTTGGTTTGTTTATTTGTCGGAAGAAGTGATACTAAGAGGACATGTACTTTATGAAGAGGATATTCATCTGCTGTACACACTGACATTTTTCTAATGCACCAGAAGAATAACCGGTGATATTTCAGAGGCTCAGTCATAAAGAAAATGTTCTTAAAACGTTTGTCTGTTTTTCAGGGGTTACAAAGTTACGTCGCTTGTCAGTCTCAAGCCTTTATGAAGGGAACTGGGATCTTTTTACTGGGTAATGTTCTTTTTTATTCATAAAGAACGAGAAATCGTTCTTTAAATTAAATGTATTTTATTATGTGTTGGATATTATTTAATAACTAATAATGTCATTTGTTTGTTTTTTTAAGATCCCCAAGTATTTTGATTTTTTTTTGTGGTATCTTATTGTGTTTTTATTTATTGCGTTTTTAGCTGTTTTGTTTCTTTCTGGATTAAAAAAAAAGTGTACAACACTTTTGGCCTATGAAAGTGGCTTTAAATGTGATGCCTAATGCCTGAAACGTATTATATGAACCACTAGAGGGAGCTGTAATCCTAATACTGTACTGTACAGTATACGTATGTGAAACCCCTGGCACACGAATTCTTGCATTGTAAATTAAAGGAAAAACACATTTTGGCACTAAATCGTTTATTTTAAACTTTCTCAGTGAGGCAGCTATATCTCAGATATTATAAATACAATTGTTTTAAATACTACTTTTGTTTTAGTAGAGGGAAAAATATGAAAAATGTACTTTTTTTATTTCTAGATCAGATATGCAATTTGACCTATTGAAAGGCAGCACTTTCAGACCCTGAAACACATTAGGCCTACTCCATGTTTATTGCAATTTGCAAAGAAACATTGACCTAACAGGAGACCTGAAATTATTTTAAATGGTAAATGGAGCTTACTGTACTTATATAGCGCTTTCCAGCCCCCTATGAAGGGCCCCAAAGCACTTCACAGTACCAGCCATCCACCCATTCATACACACATTCATACACCGGTAGCGGTAGACTGCCATGCAAGGCGCCATCCAGTCCTACCGGGAGCAACTCGAGGTTAAGTGTCTTGCCCAGGGACACAACGAGATGCAGTGACCGGGGATTGAACCCGGGACCTTCTGGTCCTGAACCGGCTGCCCTGCCTCTACACCATCTCAGCCCCAAAACTTCTTTGCACAGTAATTTAACATAGGGAGTTTGTTTTTACCTTGGAGGAAATACAGAAATACAACAACAACAAAAAATAAGCTTGAAAAAACTCATACCAATAAGCCAAGGACGGCATCAGAAAATGTGAACAAATAACTGAAATTTAAAAAAAAATACAAGCATACAGGCAGTAGCAGTCAGTGTCTGCAGTTTATTAACTGCTCATCAAGAGTAGTATACAGTACATTTAAAAAATTGATACTAAAAAGCAAATGGTACTAATTTAACTTTTTTTATTGAAAAGAAAACGTCTATTTTCTAGTGCAAGAGAACTGCACAGGTCTGATTTTCTTTCATCCCAGCATAGTATTTCAAACATAATGTTTTGCCTATTACGTTTTGGAAACATATAGGCTACATGAAAAAACAGTGCAGCAGAAACAAGAAGCATGCATTGATACAATAAAAATAAATGTGTACATTTGAGCTTTTCTTCACATGACCCAGTGTGAAACGAAAATGCTTTCTACGGTTGCAGGTTTTGCAGGTTTGTTCGCCGTTCAGAAGGCTCTACAAAAGAAGCTGCCCTATCCCCTTCAGTGGAATCTGCTCATTTCCATAGGTGATCATTAGGGTATTTGAAATCCTCAGAAAAACAGATGTAGGCTGGATACTGTACGTCTCTGCAGCCTCTGGGTGCCTTGTTGAAACTCTCACCTCCCTCTTTCAGTGGCGTCATCGCTGGGCAGTTATGCCATAACTCGCTGGGAAACGCAGAAATGTTCAGATCTTTGGTTGATGCTTGAAACCGGCAAAGTCCCGGACAGATCACCAGCACCAGGTGAGAATACGTACTCGTGAACAAATAACTGAATATACATCACTCTCATGATGCTTGTTGATTAATTATATGATAAAACTGGATTCTGTTAAGGAAAAACATTTTGAGCCTTAGAATTATTTTTTATTACAATACTTTTTTAATGTGGTGACACTAGATTATATAAGAACATAATGCAGCTCTAATTCTTTTTTTTTCTCTTTGTTTGTTTTTCAGTACCTCAACTAGAGGCATCACAAGAACCCCAGAAGACAAAATATGGAGATGCCATGGAGTAAACGTACTCTGTTTTTTCATCTACAATGACTTTTTCCAAGTATTTATATATGGAGTATGTGTACAAACATACACTCTTTATTTATTTGGAGAGTTTTACGTTTTTCCCCATGTCAAAATGGTATCATTTAATTTTCTGGAGTCTATGGAGCTTTTCAATTTCATAACAGCATTAACATGGATTAAAAATGTGTTCCCCAAGTCGCGGGCCAGGGTTAAGCAGGAATCTGATGTTAAGCTTTTGATCTGTACATGTATTATTGTTTGGATATGTTGGTTTGTCATGCAACAGACTTAACTCCACACTGCCAGCACCTACCACTGATGGTTGCTGCATAAATAATTAGATATTTGACTAATGTGATCCTGTGTGTTGGAGCCTTTGATGGATTCAAGCCTGGTCATGATCATAGATCAGCTTTGGGTATAAAGAATATGATCTTTAGTAAATACCCTGATGCATGCTCAATAATCCAGGTAGAAAAATCTAAAAAAGCTAAGTCTGGTCCTCTGGACATTTTTAGATCTTTAGTAAAGTAGAAATAAAAAAAACAAAAAAAACTGTAAGAGGCTTTGCAACTTCCCTATTTGTGCAGTTTGACATAAAGACATGCATATAGAAGTCAGCCAATTGGATCCCACTAATAAAATGTTTCTAAAGAGCAATTTGACTCATGGATTTCATTTTGTTATTTTCCACAAAGGAAATTAATATCCAAAATAGTAAATCAAAACATTTTTGTCATGCTTTACAGCAAATATTGACATATTTTAGAACGCAAAAATAAAAAAAACAATGTCTATGAAAAGCTGCCACATATTTAATAACACATAACTGAAATATCCCTTACTTCATTATTCTCTTAAATGCTAAAGTGCCTGTTTTGACCTGCATGGGTTGACTGATCCCAGTAAAACTGCTTTAACATGTTTAACCATCGACGTCAAATGTGTTACACCAAGCAGCTTAAAGAGTTTAACCTAAAATTTGCATTAGAAAAAAAGAAAAAACGGAACACTTACCATACCATACCATACCATTTTATTTATAAAGCACTTTAAACAGGAACAAGTCCACACCAAAGTGCTGGACAAACAAACACGCAACAGGCAACACAGACAATGAAGTACAACACGAAAAACATAAAAACATTGCAGATCATAAATCAAACGATCCAATACAAATCAGCTGGCATTGAAAGCAATGGAGTAGTAGTGAGTTTTTAACCGGGATTTGAAAACTGAGAGGGAGGGGGCCTGTTTGATGAGCAGCGGTAACTCGTTCCAGAGTCTTGGGCCTGCTACAGAGAACGCCCTGTCACCCTGCTAACATCTAATAAAACATATTCTGTTGAACTTACAGTGACATCATATAAATCAACACATTTTTACAGCAGCAACAATGAGAAAATGAATTGTGTTTTTTTCTAGCGGACCTTTGTTAACATTAAAGTCACTGCAGGATCTGTCCAGACCCATCCCAGCTACATAACGACGTGTCTGCTGTAAATATAACTATGAATAATAAAAATAAATCACGTGTTGAATGAACGTTTGTATTTACAGACTGACCAACATGTAGAGCAAAAACTAAATTACTGCTTCGACTCCCATATATTTGTGTTTTTGACCAAACAAAGAGAAAAATAAAGCTCTAAAAAGAAAATAAAAAGGCAGATATGGATCAATGACATCAATAACTTTTAAAATAAATACAGTTTATGAATCAAAAATACATGAAAACCTAAAAACGTAAGCTAATTTAATTTAAACTTGCTCAGCTTATAACCGCTGACTAAAGGTCAAGGTTTATTTTTATTGCCATGAAATGTTAAGACATTTGTTTCTGCAAAGAAACAAAGGAGACCATAAATAAATTGTTTTTTGAATTTCAAATCAAAAAGTGAAACTGATCAATCTACATTTATTTTAGGGGGCAATCACATCTAAAACAACATGTTACATTTGATCTACACTGCCCTAGTTGCTTTGGATAGTCAGAATACTATCACGGTAAAATCTAGTGTTGTTTTTTTAATGTTAATAATTTAGAGTTGATTTTGGAGTTGTTTTAACACTTGTAGTGATCAAAAAGCATGAGCGTTGTCTGTCAAGCGAGTTGAATGTTAACACTTTTGACTGAGTTGGATTCACTTTAGGTGGAGTTGATAAATGTCTTGTGACTGATCTTATTATTGTGCTAATTCCTATGGTGTTGAGAATTTATTTTTTCTATAAAAAATAAATAAGAAAAAATGTTTTATTTTTTATCATTTAGCTTGCTTCGAACTTATAACGTAACTGTAAATAGTGTTAACTTTCTGTAGCCTTGCAGGTGACTACAAGAATTTTCTGATTTGGTGACTTGCATGTTAAACACAGAATGCACTTCTAATGTTTTGTAAAACAAAACAATGTTAACACTTTAGTGAAAGGAAAAAAAACACAATTTTAGTGTTAAAATTACACTTTAATATGTTATAAAATAACACAATGCATGTTAAAAAATAAACACTTACAGCGAAAGGGACTAACACTATTTTGAGTTAAAAGTGCACTTAGGTGGTGTCATAAAACAACACCAAGGGTGTCAAATATTTTACACTATTAAAGAGTTAAAATATTAACACTTTTCAAAGTGTATTTTAAACTCAGAATCTGTGAGAATTATATAAACTCAGAAAAAGTGTCAAATTGAGCACACTGAGTTGAATTAAAACTCCTGTTTTTGCTGTGTAAGCGAAATTCTGCACCATGCAGCGCCAGTCTAACTGTAGAGTCGTTCAACATACTTTAACATCTTGAGGAAATGCAACCAAAGTCCAAGCTGCTAATCTGTGGAAAACACAAATCCACATTTTGCATTGGGGAAAAACATGTTTATTAAGAATTGTTTTAGTATACAGTATCCCTGTTTGAATCCACTCCTTTCTTTAATTCTTCTTGCACTTGCCCACTGCAATTCAAATCTGATTTAACCCCTCCAAGACTTGAAGCTTTTCAAATATCTGCCTTTCTGGATCCAAAAAACAGGCTTCACAAGCGCTCAGATTCTTTGACACATGCGGAGACTGCTGAAGGGTAAGACGTGGAGAAACTTGGAAAACAGGAGATGATGAGAGGGGAGGATGATCAGTGGGGCATGTCCAAAACAAATAGAGTGGTGTGGATTTTTAGCATGCTTGTTCAGCCCACAGATGTGTGTGCATTTTTTGTGTAACAGCGATAGTTAGGGTTGTCTGCAACAACATGAACAAGGGAGATCAGGCGTGCACTCAGCTGTAAGACCACATGATGAATAATCACAGTGGAGAACGTGTGTGTTGTCCCCACACACACACACACACGTTTCTTGATTTTTTAACATTTTGTGATGTGCAAAATCTATTGTGTTCAAAATTGTTTAATTTTCATCCATTATTCAATCTTTATTTATACAGGCTAGCCTCGTTGAGTCACGGGGACTCATTTACAAGAGGGACCTGTCTCACTCACACCAAACAACCATCCACTCTCACACTCACACCTAGGGTCAATTTAGAGTCACCAATCAGCCTAACAAGCATGTTTTTTGGTCTGTGGGAGGAAACCGGAGTACCCGGAGGAAACCCACGCATGCACGGGGAGAACATGCAAACTCCACCCAGAAAGGCCCCGGACCGGGATTTGAACCGGCAACCTTCTCGCTGAGAGGCAGCAGCTCTACCAGTTGTGCCACCGTGCTGCCCATGTGGCTGATGTATAATGTTTACAGATGCCGTGGTGAGAACAGGGAACAGGTGGAAGAGAATGTGGAGAGGTGGCTATATGCACTTAAAAGGGAATGAAAGTCAGCTTTAGTAAGACAGAGTACATGAATGAGAGGCAGGCCGGTGGAACAGTGAGGTCACAAAGGTTCTGCAAGAATTCAAGTACAGTATTTAGAGTCCACTGTCCAGGAAAACAGGGAATGTGGTAAAGAGGTGAAAAGAGTCCAGGCAGGATGGAGCGGATGGAGAAAAGTTTCAGGAGTGATTTGCGACAAGAGTGTCAGCAAAGGTCAGAGGAAAAGTTTTCAAAACAGTGGTGAAACCAGCTATATTGTATGGTCTAAAGACTGGCACTGGCAAAAAGGCAGGAGAAAGAACTGGAAGTGGCAGAAATGAAGATGTTGAGGTTCTCCTTAGGAGTGACAAGGATGGATAAGATCAGGAATGAGATCATCAGAGGTACAGCACATGTTGAACAACTGGGAGATAAAGTTAGGGAGGCCAGACTGAGATGGTTTGGACATGTCCAGAGGAGGGACAGTGGGTATATTGGTAGAAGGATGTTAGAAATGCAGCTGCCAGGAAAAAGACAAAGAGGAGATATATGGATGCATTTAGAGAGGACATGAAGGTAGTTGGAGTGAGGACAGAGGGAGATGGAGGATAACTCGCTGTGGTGACCCCTAAAGTGGAAAAAGCCTAAAGAAGATGTGGGAAAAGTCAAACCCTTATTTTTATCAATTTCCCTAAATAAATGTGTTGTGTGATTATAGCTGGAACATGTGACAGAGGAGATGGCTGGTGCTGTCAGAAAAGCTTCTTTACAGCAGAGATCCAGTCAAACATCTGCTTAATCTTCCCCATTAATAAGTTATCATACAAATGAACTCCATTTATAAACCTGAATGGATATTTGAGCAGCACGGTGGCTCCGTTGTCAGCAAGAAAGAAATCCTGGCAGGAGGCCTTTCTGGGTGGAGTTTGCATGTTCTCTCTGTGCATGCGCAAGTTTTTGCCGGGTACTTCGGTTTCCTCCCCACAGACCAAAAACATGCATGTTAGGCTGATTGGTAACTAAATTGTCCCTAGGCATGAGTGAGAGAGTGACTGATTGCCTTGTTTGTCTCGGTGTCCCTGTGATGGACTTGCTACCTGTCCAGGATGTCCCCCGCCTCTCGCACCAGTGACCCGATAAAGAAGTGGGTAAAGGTAATTGGATTTTTTTTTAATTTGTTTATTATTTATTCATTCCTTTCATATTTCTATTTTTTATGTTATTTTTATCTACAAATGGGATTGCTGTATCCCCATCAGCGCCCACTGTTCCCACAGCCTTGCAGGTGACTGAGTGACAGAAAGGGCACAATTGTTATTTTATAAGGAAGCTCAATCTGGTCAGACAAGAAACCTAACAGAAGAGCCCGTGTAATGAGTACAAGAACAACTTGGCACTGTCTTCAAGGTTAATCACAAATACAGTTTTTGCTGATGACGACCGGATGAGGGTTCATGTCGAGGCAGGTCAGAGACAAAGGACTGCAGAGCTGAGTTTCATGTGACTGAGTTGGATGTAAAACAATCAAAAAGCTGGGTAGAAATCCACAATTCGACTAAGAATAATAGTTTTTCTCAAAGGCTATTCTAACTCGAGGTCATTTTGAGTGATACAAAACAATTTGCACTCCATCTCGATCAAAGATGGTCGATCGATAAAAAAACTTTAGGAACCACTTGCTTTTAACCCTTCTTTTTCATTCATTCATTCAACCTTTATTTATACAGGCTAGCCTCGTTGAGCCACGGGGACTCATTTACAAGAGGGACCTGTCTCACTCACACCCAGGGTCAATTTAGAGTTACCAATCAGCCTAACATGCATGTTTTTGGACTGTGGGAGGAAACCGGAGCACCCGGAGAAAACCCACGCATGCACGGAGAGAACATGCAAACTCCACCCAGAAAGGCCCCCGGACCGGGATTTGAACCGGGGACCTGCTCGCTGAGAGGCAGCAGCTCTACCAGTTGTGCCACCGTGCTGCTTCTTTATGGGTTTAGCTCTTTGTGCTTCATGACAACGCATTTTAAAGGTCCACTGACATGATTTTTTAACTATTCATAAAATTGCTCAAAATATATATATTTTATCATTTAAATATGTTCGTTTTTGCAAACAAAATGGTAAATCACTTTAATTTTGCTTTAAACGTGATTTTGAACTTCAAGCCGTGTTTAATCATGGGAAATCCGATTACACACGAACGCACCATCTGTGACGTAGTGTGCAGAGTGATGGTACGTCCACACCTAACAGCGTTTCAACGGCAGGAGCGTCCAGTTTACATGCAAAGTCAATGGGGGACGCGCCTCCAGCCGCGTCTTGGCGTCGGGCGTCACGTCACGTGCGTGTTGAGCGTGCTGGAAAGCGTTTTCCGTGCACGTGAACCCGCGTCAGCCTCCAAAGCACGCGTTGATTTAGCTGAAGATTTCGCGGTTCAAACATTCAAACGCCGTTCAACTCTCCCTGATTGGTTGATCAGGGAGAGTCGGGGGGAGAAGTCGGGGGGAGAAGAGAGGGGGAGAGTCCCTATGTGACGCGGAAACGAGGGGACGGGTATTTCTCAATAGTCCAGGTATCAAATCCGCTCATTCTCAATCAGTTCATCTGGACAGTTTCTTTTTAGCAGAAACGTTTCACCCTCACTCCAGAGGGCTTCCTCAGTCAGAGTAGTCCAAAGCACACTGAAGTTAACCCACCAAGTAAGCAACTTATGTGGACCAACCAGTTTGCTGTAGCCAAGATGGTTTCTGGGGGCGTGTCCCTCGTCGACTCCTCCCAGGCAGGCAGACATGTCCAAAGTGGTTCAAGACAAGAAAGTTAATTCTCAATAGTCCAGGTATCAAATCCGCTCATTCTCAATCAGTTCATCTGGACAGTTTCTTTTTAGCAGAAACGTTTCACCCTCACTCCAGAGGGCTTCCTCAGTCAGAGTAGTCCAAAGCACACTGAAGTTAACCCACCAAGTAAGCAACTTATGTGGACCAACCAGTTTGCTGTAGCCAAGATGGTTTCTGGGGGCGTGTCCCTCGTCGACTCCTCCCAGGCAGGCAGACATGTCCAAAGTGGTTCAAGACAAGAAAGTTAATTCTCAATAGTCCAGGTATCAAATCCGCTCATTCTCAATCAGTTCATCTGGACAGTTTCTTTTTAGCAGAAACGTTTCACCCTCACTCCAGAGGGCTTCCTCAGTCAGAGTAGTCCAAAGCACACTGAAGTTAACCCACCAAGTAAGCAACTTATGTGGACCAACCAGTTTGCTGTAGCCAAGATGGTTTCTGGGGGCGTGTCCCTCGTCGACTCCTCCCAGGCAGGCAGACATGTCCAAAGTGGTTCAAGACAAGAAAGTTAATTCTCAATAGTCCAGGTATCAAATCCGCTCATTCTCAATCAGTTCATCTGGACAGTTTCTTTTTAGCAGAAACGTTTCACCCTCACTCCAGAGGGCTTCCTCAGTCAGAGTAGTCCAAAGCACACTGAAGTTAACCCACCAAGTAAGCAACTTATGTGGACCAACCAGTTTGCTGTAGCCAAGATGGTTTCTGGGGGCGTGTCCCTCGTCGACTCCTCCCAGGCAGGCAGACATGTCCAAAGTGGTTCAAGACAAGAAAGTTAATTCTCAATAGTCCAGGTATCAAATCCGCTCATTCTCAATCAGTTCATCTGGACAGTTTCTTTTTAGCAGAAACGTTTCACCCTCACTCCAGAGGGCTTCCTCAGTCAGAGTAGTCCAAAGCACACTGAAGTTAACCCACCAAGTAAGCAACTTATGTGGACCAACCAGTTTGCTGTAGCCAAGATGGTTTCTGGGGGCGTGTCCCTCGTCGACTCCTCCCAGGCAGGCAGACATGTCCAAAGTGGTTCAAGACAAGAAAGTTAATTCTCAATAGTCCAGGTATCAAATCCGCTCATTCTCAATCAGTTCATCTGGACAGTTTCTTTTTAGCAGAAACGTTTCACCCTCACTCCAGAGGGCTTCCTCAGTCAGAGTAGTCCAAAGCACACTGAAGTTAACCCACCAAGTAAGCAACTTATGTGGACCAACCAGTTTGCTGTAGCCAAGATGGTTTCTGGGGGCGTGTCCCTCGTCGACTCCTCCCAGGCAGGCAGACATGTCCAAAGTGGTTCAAGACAAGAAAGTTAATTCTCAATAGTCCAGGTATCAAATCCGCTCATTCTCAATCAGTTCATCTGGACAGTTTCTTTTTAGCAGAAACGTTTCACCCTCACTCCAGAGGGCTTCCTCAGTCAGAGTAGTCCAAAGCACACTGAAGTTAACCCACCAAGTAAGCAACTTATGTGGACCAACCAGTTTGCTGTAGCCAAGATGGTTTCTGGGGGCGTGTCCCTCGTCGACTCCTCCCAGGCAGGCAGACATGTCCAAAGTGGTTCAAGACAAGAAAGTTAATTCTCAATAGTCCAGGTATCAAATCCGCTCATTCTCAATCAGTTCATCTGGACAGTTTCTTTTTAGCAGAAACGTTTCACCCTCACTCCAGAGGGCTTCCTCAGTCAGAGTAGTCCAAAGCACACTGAAGTTAACCCACCAAGTAAGCAACTTATGTGGACCAACCAGTTTGCTGTAGCCAAGATGGTTTCTGGGGGCGTGTCCCTCGTCGACTCCTCCCAGGCAGGCAGACATGTCCAAAGTGGTTCAAGACAAGAAAGTTAATTCTCAATAGTCCAGGTATCAAATCCGCTCATTCTCAATCAGTTCATCTGGACAGTTTCTTTTTAGCAGAAACGTTTCACCCTCACTCCAGAGGGCTTCCTCAGTCAGAGTAGTCCAAAGCACACTGAAGTTAACCCACCAAGTAAGCAACTTATGTGGACCAACCAGTTTGCTGTAGCCAAGATGGTTTCTGGGGGCGTGTCCCTCGTCGACTCCTCCCAGGCAGGCAGACATGTCCAAAGTGGTTCAAGACAAGAAAGTTAATTCTCAATAGTCCAGGTATCAAATCCGCTCATTCTCAATCAGTTCATCTGGACAGTTTCTTTTTAGCAGAAACGTTTCACCCTCACTCCAGAGGGCTTCCTCAGTCAGAGTAGTCCAAAGCACACTGAAGTTAACCCACCAAGTAAGTTTCTTGTCAAGTTTCTTGTCTATGTGACGTATTGTTTGTGGGACACAGAAAAGACCCGCGAGGTCGTGTACTATGGAAGAGAAACTCATTGTAGCTGTGTGTTCGCGACAAGTCCTTCACGACCAGTCAAGTCTGCTCTACAGAGACAGGAATAATAAGCTCCTTGCCTGGCGGAGTGCAGTGAGGAACTCCGTATACCGGTAAGCTCCTCCCACACACCCCGCCGCCACACCGCCGCAGTTTCGCGTTGGTCTGGACACCACTGTGGGTCCAGTGCGTCCACTTGCGTGCGTGACGAGCTTTTTTGAAGTTTAAGCGCTGTTAGGTGTGGACGTACCATGAGAGGCAGAGGGCTCTGGTCTCTTCAATAGCGGACATTTTAAAACCTGATGAATTTAGCAATCTATGTGAAGATTTGAGCTATTTGTCTTCAGTTTGGGAAACAGAAAATAGTTTGGGTGATGGAACAAGAAAACACAGGATCTAATTTAGGTCTGATGCTGTATCAGACTGACCTTCATGTCGAGCTGCTCATACCTACGCACTGTGACAAGCCCAGAGTTCTGCCCTGTTTTACGTCACAGATGGTGCGTTCGTGTGTAATCGGATTTCCCAAGATTAAACACGGCTTGAAGTTCAAAATCACTTTTAAAGCAAAATTAAAGTGATTTATCATTTTGTTTGCAAAAACGAACATATTTAAATGATAAAATATATATAATGAGCAATTTTATGAAAATTTAAAAATCATGTCAGTGGGGCTTTAAAAAATCTATACAATAGGCTATTTAAATTCCATCTCAACGATAAACATTTGCATACATACTACAATGTATAAATAAGGGAAATGTGTAATTTAATCATTTTAAGTGAATGATATGTAAATAATGCATTACCTTTCAATATCCAAATGCATTTTGTTAAAAGACAAAGTTGTTATAATCTTAAGGGGACAGAGATGTTTGTAAAACCACAATTCAGAACTAGTTTGAAGGGACGTTCTACCTCAATCCAGGGAATTAGATTATGGAATGGCTTGGAGAATGTAGTTAAAAATGCCAAGTCAATGTTTACATTTAAGAAAATGATCAAAACGAATGTGTTAAAAAAATGAAATAGCGTAATGTGTATTGTATTAGTTAGAAAATTAGAAAGAGTTAGTCATTTTGTACTGTTGGTTGAAGATTATTATTGTTTAATCTGATTGTTGGAAAAAAGGGGCAGATATAATAAGATTTATTCTTCTTTCTGCTACCTTTCATTTTTTTATATTTTGTACATTATCATTTATGGGATTGTCTTGTATTGTTTCTTTTGTAAAAAAAAAAAAGAACAAATTTAATAAACATAAACATATTCCCCTCAGTATGTGTGTTTTTGTGTGGGGTGCCTGTAAGAGGTAGCAGCTCCTTTTGATTAGGCGGAGGGATATTATTTCATTAGCCTTTATGAATAACGTCTCTCCGGCGTTGTAATAACAAAAGCACAACTCAAAATAGGGCCTTCCTCCGGTCACAGCCAATCAGCGACGAGCTCGCGTCCACCCCAACCAATGGCTGATCGCGGGACGCTCGCGCACAGCCGTTTGAAGAGGGCGGTCCTGCAGAAGAAGGAAAGTATGGATCAGACTCAGAGCTACGGAGTGAGTTAGCCACAACTATACCATTTTGGGGGTTTTAGGGTAAAATTAATACAACATCATAAATGTTTTTGTTGTTCCGTAAGTAAGAAGCAGTTTTTAATTTGTTTAACTTTACACCTATAGGAAACCTATAATAGCTCGTGCTGGTGTGTCTTTGAGTAATTACGTAGTGAAAGTTATCGATACCTTCATGGCTTTGATAGCGACTGACCGGAGCTGCAAACCGAACGGGACCTCGGTGATTCAAGTCCCTTTGAACGGGTTGAAAAGTCACAAAATGCAGCCCAAAGAAACGGACGGGCTGCCCAAAGCGTTCCTGCACAGTTTAAGGACTCTTTTTGACATTTTGGACGACAGCGGTCGAGGCTACGTTCACATCTCGGAGATCGAGAGCCGCTGGCAGGGCGCGGACACGAGGGAGCTGCCGGGCGGAGTGCTGGGCTGCCTGCGGAGGGCCACTCCGCCGCACGGGTGTCTCACTTTCGAGCGCTTCGTGGCCGGGCTGCGGTACTCCATGCTCAACCCGGAGCACAGCTCCCACTTCAAGGCCCAGGTGTACCCTCTGCCGCAGAGACCCGCGTCGTGCGGCGTCGGACCCGGCGTGGAGAACAAGGTCCGCCCGCTGGGACTGAGCAACGTGACGAACACCCAGCAGCAGCAGCACCGGGGGTCCCGGGCCATCAGGCCGGAGGATGGACCCGGGTATCCCGCGTGTGGACAGGTGCGGTACGGCGCGGGCTTCCAGAGATCCGGGCGAAGTTTGGAGCGGGTTCCTGTAGCTCCGGAGGATGAGGGTTACCGAGCCGAGCCGGTCCAACATGGCACCAAAGCTGCACAGCCTCAGCAGAGCAGGGTCAGGGAGTCGCTGGCCCTGGAGTCCCCACAGCAGGACCCATGTAAGTCTTCTGACCAGGATTTCTTATTAATCTATTATAATTTACCAAATTCAATTCAATTAACAAAGTTGGACAGGTTAATGTAATCGTTGTACCACTTTACAATAAGGCTAATAAATACGTTGTAAATTCCTCTATAAACACTTTATTAATAATACATTTGTTTATATAATTCTTTATTCATTTTTGTATTGAGCGCTTGTTCTGATTTTATTCATTTCATAACCTAAAAACAAATTAATTATATATTTACAACAATTATATTTACAACAATTATATTTACAACAATTATATTTACAACAACAACAAAAAGAAAAGAAAACCAATACTGTACAATGAAATTAAAGGTAGTAGAGAGAAGAAAATAGTTCTTATATCTGCCCCTTTTTTCTCATAAATAAAATTCAAACAATAACATTCTTCAGTTAATACAATAAAACAAAAAATGAAATCCTTCTAGAACAACAATTCATATGAGAACACTTTATACAGTTTCATATTTTTTTAGCAATCCAAACTTGATCAATTTCTTAAACATGTGCATTGACTTGGCACTTTTAATATCTTTAATAACTTTATGAATATTAATAATTGTTTATTATGCATTATTAAGGGTGGCAGTGACAAAACTGACCAGTGTCTTGCCAAATAGTGATCCATATCTGCCACTTGTATATTTCATCTAGAGATGTTTTATTAAACATTTTAGACTAGATCATAGGGGTGCACCGATTGCAGTTTTTTTGGCCAATCACAGATTTCTACAAAGTCTGACCTGCCGATTCCGATTTTGGCCGATACCAATTTCGTTTTATAACCAACACTGTTAGATGTTGTAAGGTCGCAATGCGCCTTCAAATTTCAATCTTATTTTGTTGAAAAACAGACCCTTGAACAATATTCTAGAAACAATACAAACTTGTTTTAACTGGTCACAAGGTAGTGCTCTGAAATATAAATTAAGTTTAGACAATTGTTGTTAAAACTAAAGGAATCTGAGAGCTAGCAAGCTCAGGAATCTGTAAAATGGGTTTCTCATGCAAGCATTGGCCGATTTCCCCAAATTAAGGAAATCGGGGCCGATAAATCGGCCGGCCGATTTATTGGTTCACCCCTACTAGATACCTGGTAAGCACAATAAGCATTTGTGAACCTATATTTTTAGGCTATATTAGTTGTAGATATAATGCAGTGATAAAGTACAATATTATATGCTAAAGAAATAGATGCTTATTGTGCTTACAAGGTAGTAACTTAGTCTGAAATGTTTAATATAACAGCTCTAGATGAAATATATAGGTGAACAGATCTGGCTCGCTATTTGGCAAGAAACTGGTCAGTTTTGTCTCTGTCACCCTTAATTAATGCATGATAAGCAGTTATTAATGATTTATAAAGTGTTTATAGAGGAATTAATAACGTATTTAAACTATTTATTAGCCATCTATATGGGTACCCATTTTTTAACCAAAAATAATTATTATTTTTAATTTTGTTTACAATGTTTTAGTTTGCCTTTAGTGCCAAAGTTTCTTTGCTTTGACTAATAACTTCCAGAATACAGTACACCTTATAATGTATTACAACTACGGTAAATAAGTAAAATGTAATGGATTTTTTTACTAATTTATATTTCATAATATGCAACTTTATTGTACGATAATAAGAATTTTATTGACAAATTTGATTTAAACCTGAATCCAAATCGGATGTATGCTTCAGACTTTGCTTGTATGGTGCCCTGAGATGACTTTTGTTGTGAACGGGTGCTGTGTAAGGAAACTGAACTGAAATACAGTTTTATTCATCCTCCAGCAGGGAAATTCACAGTATTGCAACTAAAGTAGCAATGGAAGAAAAAAAAAGGTGGAAGAAATTATTCTCAGTTGCACCACATGTCGTTACATTTTCCCTAGCTGTGCATCACTTTCATAATCTCACTGGATGCACTGAACCAAGGGTCTGCAACCTGCGGCTCTGGAGCCACATGCGGCTCTTTGGTCCCTCTGCAGCGGCTCTTTCAAGCTTTGACCAAAACTGACATAAAACTGAATTTTATAGGATGTTGTACCCACAAAAAATGACAAGTTTAACAGTTTTCCTGTCAACTCCTTTGCAAATATGTGGATACTAGTACTAATACACAAAGTAAATTATACTCACTGTAACTTTATGCTTTATTCTTCAAAGTAGGATACGCAATTACCATATTTTTTGGACTATAAGGTGCACCAGATGATAAGGCTCAATATCAATGAAAGGGTCTGTTTTCATACATAAGGCACACTGGATTATAAGGTGCATTATCAAAACAAAACAGTCAGATAAGTCAAACTTTATCCAACTCATTCATAATAACCACATACAATCGGTTTGATGTCAGTAAGCACAACCAGAATTAATACAGAAGACTCACTGGATTATAAGGCTCACTGTCAATTTTTGAGAGAATTAAAGGATTTTAAATGCGCCTTATAGTCCAAAAAACAAGGTATTCCACAATTTTATAAAAAGCACATTTGTCTGCACAGTTCACTGTTTTAGTTTTTTTTTAATTTTATTATTGGCAAAATACAAGACAATACAAGACGTTGGACAGATGAATGGAAGATGGATGGAATCCAATATTTTCTTTTGTCTCAAAATGTAAAAATATCAATAAATGTTAACAATCATTAGATGTTTTTAGTTTTATAATTTCACACCTACTGGCCAGAAAAGCCCCTCTAGCAAACTTAAAATGGCCCATGAGCCACCAGTTGATAATGACAGTTGTAGCAGGTATTGCGGCTCTTGACGCGTTTAATTTAGTGAACGAAAGGGCAGAAATGGCTCTTTTGATATTAAAGGTTGCAGACCCTGACTGAACCATCTTGTCCACAGAAGTGTATATGTGCAGAGATGTTGCATGTCAGCAATGGTCCACATAGCTGGAGTTTTATGGGTAACAATAGCACAAAGGATGGGAGCCCTCAGCAGATCTCAGTGAGGCTCAGTAGGAGCGACCGTTGGATCCTGACAGCACACTTCTCATGTATCAGTATTATGTCACAGCTTAAACAGGGCCGGGTTAGCAGCCCGTGTGCAAATCATGAGGCTCCAGTTGAATAATTGCTTTTGTTAACCCCAGACAAGGTCAGAGATCATGTCAGGAATTACACAAATTGTGTGTTTTCCTCCAAGAGGGAGCTTTTGCAGTTTTATGTATCATTACTGTATAGGAAAAATGAGTCGCGGTCATTTTTGCTCCACTTGAGTTTGGAGGATCTCCCATTATTATCTTGTTTATGTATATAGGCTGTCAAAGCATTTCTGTTTTACAGTGCTTCGTCTCTCACATGCACACTCATACTCGCTCAGCTAGACTCAGAGTTTGATTTGTCCTTATAAACTCAGGCCTGTCTGGAATATACAAATAGACTTTCTCTTGTTATCGCTGTCCAGCCCTCAGGGCGTTCACAGCTGAAACCACTTGAGCTCAGGACAGAGTTGGTTGTCTCGTGGATAGATGGATGGATAAGGTTTGTTTCATAATGCTGAGGGAGGAGTATAAGGCAATTAACTCTATTATTATTCTGCTCTACATTCATTTTTTACATATCAGATATAATAGGAATACATACATATATACTTTCTAAAATACAAATGCAACTTTCATAAACATCTTATTTGTCATTTAAACCTTTCTAGATAATTTCACCCAGTTATGCTTATGTTGCAGTTTTATAATTGCAAGTTTGTCTGGTGTTTTTTTCTCATCTTGCCATCCTGCACAAGGATCAGCATCTCTCCTGGTTTTGGCAAGAAGCAGGGTTTCATGTGAAGAGTCCAGCGGCCTGAATCTTTGGCACAAAACAAATTGTTTTGGTCAGTGGTTGTTTGGATTTTGAAGTTATGGTGCTTAGAATTAAATTATAGGATTGCTTTGAATCCCTTAAACATTAGGCACCACTTCAGATTTGCATTCTCTGACCATATAGAGTTTATTTCTCAGTACCAGCGCCCTAACTCATGTTTCTGCAGTTTATTACAACAAATCTGAAGCAGACGAGTCCTTTAGCTGCAG
The DNA here is from genome assembly GCA_038048925.1 of Garcialebias charrua. Lineage (NCBI taxonomy): Eukaryota > Metazoa > Chordata > Actinopteri > Cyprinodontiformes > Rivulidae > Garcialebias > Garcialebias charrua. The sequence continues at coordinate 9,806 of JBBPBX010002202.1, read as the reverse complement.
ATGTCCACATCTGCATGCTGATGTTTGCTGTTTTAGAGTGAAACATCCAGTTGTTACACATCAGCATGAAGTTTGGGAGTTTAAATGGCTACAATTCAGACTGACCATCATAAAACCATGGACACCAGTTGCTCTGATAATCTCTCACGTGCGGCCAAAATGTGTGGGTTTAGTCCAGATTACAGCTGACAGACCAGGGCTCAGTGACTCACTGCTGCAGTCATCACAAATTCCCTGCAAGCACGTTCTCTTTCAGCGTGTTTCGGTTTGAGGAAAGAAAGCACTAGCTGCGTTTAAATGCTTTCAAAGATCTAAATAAAATAAAAAATAAAAATTCCAAATACAAAATAAAACTTAGTTGTGCTAAAACCTTAACATGCAGCTTCAGAGCTCAGAGACAACATGGTTTCCTCACAGTGGAAAAATACAGGTCCTTCTAAAAAAAAATTAGCATATTGTGATAAAGGTCAGTATTTTCCATAATGCAATGATAAAAATGAAACTTTCATATATTTTAGATTCATTGCACACCAACTGAAATATTTCAGGTCTTTTATTGTGTTAATACTGATGATTTTGGCATACAGTATAGCTCATGAAAACCCAAAATTCCTGTCTCAAAAAATTAGCATATTGTGATAAAGGTCAGTATTTTCCATAATGTAATGATAAAAATGAAACTTTCATATATTTTAGATTCATTGCACACCAACTGAAATATTTCAGGTCTTTTATTGTTATAGTACTGATGATTTTGGCATACAGCTCATGAAAACCCAAAATTCATGTCTCAAAAAATTAGCATATTTCATCCGACCAATAAAAGAAAAGTGTTTTTAATACAAAAAAAGTCAACCTTCAAATAATTATGTTCAGTTATGCACTCAATACTTGGTCGGGAATCCTTTTGCAGAAATGACTGCTTCAATGCGGCGTGGCATGGAGGCAATCAGCCTGTGGCACTGCTGAGGTGTTATGGAGGCCCAGGATGCTTCGATAGCGGCCTTAAGCTCATCCAGAGTGTTGGGTCTTGCGTCTCTCAACTTTCTCTTCACAATATCCCACAGATTCTCTATGGGGTTCAGGTCAGGAGAGTTGGCAGGCCAATTGAGCACAGTAATACCATGGTCAGTAAACCATTTACCAGTGGTTTTGGCACTGTGAGCAGGTGCCAGGTCGTGCTGAAAAATGAAATCTTCATCTCCATAAAGCTTTTCAGCAGATGGAAGCATGAAGTGCTCCAAAATCTCCTGATAGCTGCATTGACCCTGCCCTTGATAAAACACAGTGGACCAACACCAGCAGCTGACATGGCACCCCAGACCATCACTGACTGTGGGTACTTGACACTGGACTTCTGGCATTTCCTTCTCCCCAGTCTTCCTCCAGACTCTGGCACCTTGATTTCCGAATGACATGCAAACTTTGCTTTCATCCGAAAAAAGTACTTTGGACCACTGAGCAACAGTCCAGTGCTGCTTCTCTGTAGCCCAGGTCAGGCGCTTCTGCCGCTGTTTCTGGTTCAAAAGTGGCTTGACCTGGGGAATGCGGCACCTGTAGCCCATTTCCTGCACACGCCTGTGCACGGTGGCTCTGGAATCGGCCCTTCTCCACAATCTTCCTCAGGGTCCGGTCACCTCTTCTCGTTGTGCAGCGTTTTCTGCCACACTTTTCCCTTCCCACAGACTTCCCACTGAGGTGCCTTGATACAGCACTCTGGGAACAGCCTATTCGTTCAGAAATTTATTTCTGTGTCTTACCCTCTTGCTTGAGGGTGTCAATGATGGCCTTCTGGACAGCAGTCAGGTCGGCAGTCTTACCCATGATTGCGGTTTTGAGTAATGAACCAGGCTGGGAGTTTTTAAAAGCCTCAGGAATCTTTTGCAGGTGTTTAGAGTTAATTCGTTGATTCAGATGATTAGGTTAATAGCTCGTTTAGAGAACCTTTTCATGATATGCTAATTTTTTGAGATGGGAATTTTGGGTTTTCATGAGCTGTATGCCAAAATCATCAGTATTAAAACAATAAAAGACCTGAAATATTTCAGTTGGTGTGCAATGAATCTAAAATATATGAAAGTTTCATTTTTATCATTACATTATGGAAAATACTGACGTTTATCACAATAATGTATGCTAATTTTTTGAGAAGGACCTGTAATTTTAAAAAGTAAGTTATTAGGGATCAAATATAAAAAGGAATAAAAAATTCTTAAAGCCAGATTTTGTGATGGCATGGAGTTTGTTTTGGAGCACTTGGCAAAAGTAATTTACATCGCTGTGACGGTGCATTAACACAGAAAAGTGCATTTCAACACCACTTTCTGCACACATTACACAGGTATGACCAAAGTGGAGCATGAGTGTATAAATAACTGGAATGTCAGCGATCCTGACCTGGCCCCATTAGAGAACGCAACTCCTCAAATCCTTTATCTTCAGGAATTCTTCATACCACAATCTTTTAGTGTTTTGAGAGAGAATGAAGCAGTAAAACCTTTGTATAAACACATTTTTTGAATTGTATAACAGAACCTAGTGGCTACTTTATGGTGTTTTTTTTTTCCTTTCCAATACCATATATACCAAAAGTTGCTATTTTTTAATTTAAATACTCATATGGTCATTTTTATATACTGTTCATTCAGTCATATTCTTCTTCTTGCAATATTTGTCTGGTCTGGGGCCTTTCTGGGTGGAGTTTGCATGTTCTCCCCGTGCATGCGTGGGTTTCCTCCGGGTACTCCGGTTTCCTCCCACAGACCAAAAAACATGCTTGTTAGTCTGATTGGTGACTCTAAATTGACCCTAGGAGTGAGTGTGAGAGTGGATGGTTGTTTGGTGTGAGTGAGACAGGTCCCTCTTGTAAATGAGTCCCCGTGACTCAACGAGGCTAGCCTGTATAAATAAAGGTTGAATGAATGAATGAATATTTAAAACACCAGCATTGTTGTCCAAGCGTGTTTTATTTCAAATGAAATGTTTTGCGTTCATAATTGTGTCTCGGAGAATGAAATATTCAGAGCCAGAGATATAATCAGCCGGGAGTCAATGAGCCTCAGGTTTTTCCACATATTTTCTTCTGCTTCACTGAACTTATCTAGACAATCAAATCAGGAACAAGGATAAACTGTTTTGCTCCTGTAATAACAGACACTTTCAGAGAGTACAGCGCCCTCCTGTGGTATGAAATGCAAACTAATTCAAATGAAGGTTTTGTCTGTACAGTACTTGTCTCTTGGTTGTTCACATTATTTAAACAAAAGCAAAACGTGACAAAAGTTTCTGACTTGCAGAGGATGCAGATGTTTGATCCAGCTCACAAACGTACATTTATTCTTTTTGGAATAATAAATAATTTTGTCTTTGACTTGGTTGCACAATAAGGGTTTCTGTTTCATTTATTACTTTTACATGATGCTGTGTAATTCTAATGTCTGGCATTAATGTGCCAACAAAGTAATGTCTGTTAACCCATATGTTTGCATTCCAACACATTTCTGTGTCTTTGAATTGATAAATTATGCAATAAATCAAATATTGGTTATTAATGAGGATTAATTCTTAAGGGGACAGATATGTTTTTGAAACCTCAGTACTGTATAGAACTAGTTTCAGGAGTGATTTGTGACAAAAATATGTGAGCAAAGTTCAAAGGAAAAGTTTACAAGACAGTGGTGAGACCAGCTATGATGTCTGGTCTTGAGACTGACGTTGACAAAAAGACAGGAAAAAAAATTGGAAGTGGCAGAAATGAAGATGCTGAGGTTCTCCTTAGGAGTGACAAGGATGGATAAGATCAGGAATGAGATCATCAGAGGTACAGCACATGTTGAACAACTGGGAGATAAAGTTAGGGAGGCCAGACTGAGATGGTTTGGACATGTCCAGAGGAGGGACAGTGGGTATATTGGTAGAAGGATGTTAGAAATGCAGCTGCCAGGAAAAAGACACAGAGGAAGGCCAAAGAGGAGATATATGGATGCAGTTAGAGAGGACATGAAGGTAGTTGGAGTGAGGACAGAGTGAGGTGGAGGAGGATGACTCGCTGTGGCGAACCCCTGAAAAGGGAAAAGCCGAAAGAAGAAGAAGAAGAAGAAGTTTAAAGGGAAGGTCTACCATAATTCAGGGAGTTGGGTTATGGAATGACTTGGAGACAGATGTTAAAGAAGCTGAATTAATGTTTGTATTTAAAAGAATGGTTAAGGTTAAATTGTTAAAAACATATCTGAATGGATATTAATGAGTAATTGTATGAGATAAAGGAAGTTAAATGAGTTGTTCATTTTGTTTAGGTATTTAAAGAAATTGTTTGTTTGAATTGTTTATTAGAGAATAAGGGGCAGATATAAGATTTTTTCTTCATCTGCTGCCTTTCTTTTAATTTTTTTCTTTTCTTCTTATTATTATATATACGGTATGTAAAAAAAATTGTATTTTATTATAAAATGAATAAATAAACTAAACTAATGAGTATTAAACTTTTTTTTGTTGTCTTTACAGTTTAGTTGAGCCAGGATTACAGAGTGCAGTGTTGAGACGTGTTTGTTCTCTTTCTGTCCAGGCGTTGTGAAATCAGGTTTACCGAGATCTCAGAGTGAATCAGCAACAGGCTTTAATGGAGGTTCCAGACGACACGGGCGGAGTCGGGAGGAGCAGAGGAGGCATACCATTTCCAACGGAGTGGATTATGAAATGGTTAGTGTATGAATACACACCCTCACTTACACATACTGTGCTGTTGGTGTTTATACATCCTGCAGATGTTGGACCGATAACTCTTCATGTCAAACTTTTTACAGTATTTTTTTACACCAAGAAGAATATTTGGCCTCATTATAATTTGACTGAGTCAGGTCAATATCAAATGTGCATAAATTATTAAATATTTTATATTTGTAAGCTTCTAAAGATACCAAACTCTTTATTATGAACATTGGCAAGGTTTGTGTTAAATACATTTTCCAAAAATGTAGTTAAGAATGAAACAGAATTCAAATATTAATAAGTGTATTAACTATAAAAATGAGCTTACTGATTAAAAAAAGATACATTTTAAAGATTGCGCCTGCAAAAAAACCAACAAGAATCTTCACGCTGCTCACAAATACCATAGTACTGCACTTTATCTCTTAGATTGTTGATTAAACTACCGGTAATTTTAAGTACTGTACACTTTTTTTAATAGTCAGAGTCAGGGAGATTTATTTGTCTTACACATCACATGTGGTACATGTGGTGGAACGAGATTATATACACAGGGTCCCAGTTACATCCAACAATAAAATGTAAAAGAAAAACAATAAAATATATTTATATGAAAGTGCTTTTTTTTCCATTTATATTGACAAATGGTTTCGTTGTCAACAAATTCCTAGCTTCCTATTTGTGCTGCCTTGGTAAAAGTATAAAGCACTTTTCGCAGAGATATTGTTTATCTTGAAGTACTTCACAATAGAGTAAACAATAGTGTATATTTAATTTGAGAAAAAAAAGGTATATAAATACACATACATTTACACATATAAACAAAATATATATGTGTAATAAAGTATAAAAACGTGTCTAACTAAGAGCCTGCTTATAGAAAATGTATTTAAACAATTTTTTAGATGCAGAAACAAAATTTATGTAAAAGCTGGGACTATTTATTAATTTTTTTCAAATGTATGTCTGGTATTTTAAGTAGCTATTCAAGATTTATGAGCTAGATAGTATTTTTATTGAACAACAACACATTTCTTGTAGCAATAGACAGACGTTCAACATGAGATTTGCTGTAAACTTTACGGTTCTTTTAATTTACTTTAATAGTTTTTAACTGGCTATGAAGCAGAAACTCTGTGGTAAGTCATCCTGAGAGGGGAAATAAAACCCTGTTTGAACTTGTTTTTTAAATAAAATAAAAAACTTTTATTCATTTTACAATAACGAAATACAACAATTGACATACCGTATATGAATTAAAAAGAAAAATATAAAATGAACGGTAACAGATGAAGAAAGTATCTTATGAAATCTGCTCCTTATTTATCTACAGTAATTCAAACAAATTGTTCTATAATAACAAAACAAGTAAATAACTCATTCAACCTTCTATTATATTTAATACTCAAAAATACATTCATGTATATTTGTTTAACAATTCAACTTTAACCAGTTTCTTAAAGACAGGGATTGATTTGGCTTCCTTGATTTCTGTCTTTAAGTTATTCCACAATCCTACTCTCTGAATTACAGTAGCTCTTCCCTGTAAACTAGTTCTAAGTTGCGGTTTTACAAATACCTGTACATCTTTTCCTTTAAGATTGTAGCAGCCTGATCTTTTCACAAAATACATTTGGATATTTAACGGTAGTGTATTTTTATGAGCTCTATACATACGTAACAAAATGTTATAATCCACCAAATCATAGAATTTCAGCAATTTCAACTGATGAAATAATTCACTAGATGGGTGACAGTAATGTTTTCTTGTTATAATTCTTACAATTTTTTTTTTCTGCAAAATAAAAATAGGCATGTTTTAGGTCTGATCATGATAAATAATAAAGTTGAAGAGATAAACGTCTACATTTTTTTGGACTAAACGTGTTGGGAAAATGTGTTAAAAAAAACAATTAGAGTATATCATTAGAAAAATATACAGTTATAAATATGAATACACAAACATTTACATACAGGTAGTCCCCGACTTACGAGCGAGTTCCGTTACAACGAGGCGCTCGTAACACGGAAATCTCGTAATTTGGAACGGCCGCCACGTGTCTCGTAAGTCCGGAATTTCGCTCGTAAGTTGGAACGGTTTTGCTAGCGCGACTACGAACACTCGTTTTTCATCGAAAAACTGCTTATGAGTGCATAAAAATGATCGGAAACGTGTGTCCACATGTTTAGCTAACGAACTGTGGTGAAAAAACACAGAAAAACTCAGTATTTTTTGCGTTTTTTCCAAAAATTTGCCAGCTCGTAAGTCCGGATCCTCGTAAGTAAGAGTGCTCGTAAGTCGGGGACTACCTGTATGTATAAAATATACACATGATAAAGTGTAAAACAGTGAAAAGTAATTCCCAGCACAGGTTTTTTTTATTCTCCTTTCACACAAATTCCCCTCCCAACCCTTTGCATCCACCCCACTCCTGCCGGCCCCCTCTCTGACCCTCCCACCATCCAGCAGAGCTCAGGCCTCCTCTGGCTTTTTGTCTTTCCCCCTGCTTCATCACTCTTTCCAGCTCCTCTCCCTCTTTCTTTCCTGTGTTTGTCTCCGTCTCTCCTCCTGGCTTCTGTGTCTGGAGAGGAGAACATATCGACTCCCCTTCATCCCTGCCCCCTCTCCTCCTCCTCTTCCCTCCATCCCTGTCACCCTGGCCAACTTGGCCCACTGCTGTCCTGATGGTAGTGAGCCGGGCTGGGCCCAGGGGCCTGGTAGAAGTAGAGGACTCACTTTGCTCGACCGGCCCGGCCTGGACGGCTGTGTGGGCTGCCTACACCACCGTCTTCATCCCCCTCAGCAATAGCCTCTACAGCAGCAAGGCGCTGCACTTTTTCCTCTGGGTGAGTAGGCTGAGGGCGAGGTAAATGTTGGGGAGGAAATCCTGGAAATGTTTACGGAGAATAGATGGATTTAAATATTGTTTTTGTGAAGAGTAATTCAAATGTGCATCCGGTTATTCTGATGAATTGTTGTGACAGTTCAGACAATGCAGGAAGTAGGAGGCTATGATTTGTTTGTCGGACAAGATTATGAAGTTGCAGTTATTCCAGACACTTTGAGACGTATGTGTTGGGTTATTATCATGTTGTGAAGTGTGCACCACATGTGAAAAAAAATAAAAACTAGATGTTTCAGCACATTTATTGTATGAAAATAAAAGGGATTTGTTATTTAGTGACTACTTTTCCTTCCATTAAAAAAAAAATATAAAAAAAATAAATGTTCTCTGCTGCTGGTTAAACTTATATTATTATATTTATTTTTACATAAAATGCACTTAAACATGAATCTGTTGCTCAAAAAGACTCTGGGATTTTTAAGTATTTGTTGCCTTCACAGAATTCAGTGAGAGCAGAAACACGTGAGATGATGCAGCAAAAAACGTTTTTTTTTTTTACATTTTCTGCTCGTTTCTTCCAAAAATAAATAACATTAAAAAAAACTTGACTATCAAGAACGGAGATAATTAAATACTTCTCTACTATTCTGAGACACTTTTTTAGACTAAATAATGATCCGTTGTTTATTTCATTTAACCTGTTCTTTGTACCCAAAGCTCCACGGCCTGTTTTATTTGGTGAAACAGTTTGTGCAGTGGGTGTCTTGTTGTTAGGTGTGCTTTGCTGTTTTTATTTCTGTCTTTAATTGAGCAGACGAGCACAAAAACCCACATGCACTTTTTCCACAACATTTCATCCCTTTGATGCCCTACATCCTCCCTGTTTTCTCTTCTTTGCTCCTTTTTTCTATTTGTTTGTCCTCCGTGTGGCTCAGCCCACATTCATGCAGCCTGACGCCGGGTCTCGTTTTGTTCTTGGCATAGACCCCCCGACTCCCTCGTTCTCTTTGTCTGTAAATGCCTTGTTTATGGCTTTTTCGGAAGGAGCTGAAAAAAATGTTGCAGGGGTTGGATTTTGGTCTCACTTCAGGCCTCGATTGCAGTGTTTCTCTAACTGAACGAGTTATGACCAGTGGAATACAGCGAGCAGCTCAGGGGCGATGGATGGACAGAAAAATGACACACCACGTGGCTGAATGCCAGCAGTGAGGCCTGGACTGAAGCAGTGTACAACATGGACAGCCTGGTCAGCACAACTCAATACAGCCTTGCTGGGCTGCAAACACACACACGTATTCTCTCACACATCTCTTTTTCACAGACGCACACTGGGGTGGCCATAATTGAAGTGGAGCCACTGTTTACCCCTTTCTTAGGTTGCTGTGTGGTTGCCATGACGCCGGACTCTGGTTTCTCCTCTAAATCTTGCTCAGGACGGGAACGAGCTTGGCACTACTGTACTGGTGCTGTGCCATTGTCCCATCCATAGGAGTGTGCTGCAGATGCCCTGCAAATTTTTTTCATTTTATTTTATTTATTCATTTCAAATTTAAAACACAAAAGAAATAATTCCAAAGCATATATGGAGAAAGAAAAAAAAAAAACAGATTTAAAATTAAAGGAAGCAGAAGAATAAAAATTCTTATAGTATCTGCCCCTTCTTAAAACAAAAATCTATTCAACAATCAATTCAAACAATGATTATCCATGAACAAAATTAATAACTCATAACAATTGCCGATTTATAGTACATTTGCAATTTTACATTTATATATATATCTATTTAAGAATGTATTCTTAATCATTTTCTTAAATATAGATACTGACTTAGCTTTTTTGACATCATTTTCCAAACCATTCCATAAATCTATTCCATGTATTAAAGTAAACTGACCCTTTAAACTGGTTTTGTATTGCGGTTTAACAAAAATCTCTGTTCCCTTGCAACAACTTTTCCTTTTTACAAAATGCTTTTGAATATTTAGAGGTAGTTTGTAATTTTGTGCTTTATGCATTAATAAAGAAATATTATATTCCACCAGTTCATAAAACTTCAGTAGTTTCAATTTACAGAATGCGTAGTATGCTTGTTGGATGATAATAATGCATTCTTGTTTTGATTCTTATAGCTCTTTTTTATCGGATAAAAATAGGCTTTGTTAAAGTTTTGCACGCTGTTCCCCAGACATCAACACAATAAATTAAATGTGGTACTATAATTGTGTTGTATGGCAAATACAAGGCTTTATCATT
>JBBPBX010002201.1:75186-93062 GCA_038048925.1 Garcialebias charrua | reverse complement strand
TATATATATATATATATATATATATATATATATATATATATATATATATATATATATATATATATATATATATATATATATATATATGGGAGTGGTGGCGCAGAGGTTAAGAAGGTGCGCTTGTGATCGGAAGGTCGCCGGTTCAAGCCCCGGTACCGACAACATCAAAGATGTGGGTGGGATAAGTGAAGCGGTCACACCTGTCTCCACCCTCATCTGCCCCACTCTGGGCCCTTGAGCAAGGCCCTTAACCCACACCATCTGCTCCCCCGGGAACCCTAGATATCAGCTCTCTGCTCCACACAGAGGGCTGTGGTTGCTCGGTGGTCTGTGGTTGTGTCAGGAAGGGCATCCGGCGTAAAAACAACTGCCAAATCTTCGTGCGACTAGATCGCTGTGGTGACCCCTAACGCAGGGAAAAAGCCGAAAGAAGAAAAAAAAAAATATATATATATATATATATATATATACAAATTGAAATCGGTGCACCCCTAATATATATGTATATATATAGTATGTATGATGCTTCTCAAAGTTGAATATGGTACAGAACCTGGTTGTACCTCACTGGGGACTACAACTACAGTACTGTAGTTTGTTTTAACACTTAAGAAACCACAAGATGACTCCGTGTCTGGTATATCAATCATAAGTAGGGGTGCACCGATTTCAATTTTCTGGCCGATTACCGATTTTTAGAAAGTCTGACCTGCCGATTCCGATTTTGGCCGATACCGATTTTCAGGTGTTAAAAGGTCAAAATGCACCCCAAATTTTCAGGATTTTCCAACCTTTGCTGAGGCAGATAAAATCGGTAGATAAAATCGGCTTCTCATTTAAAGATCGGCCGATCACCGATCTCCCCAAATTAAGGAAATCGGAGCCGATCGATCGGCCGGCCGATTTATCGGTGCATCCCTAATCATAAGTGTGTGAAGTCTACAAAATACATAAGCTTGTTGAGCAAAAATCATTACGGTCCAAGAATGTAATTACAGGAAATACTAGCTATAACAAAGTAATGTATCTTCATAAATTGTGTGATGTGACTGCAAAGATGAGATCCTGTTTAAGTTGCATTCATAAATCTCATTCATTCATAAATCTCCAGTCGATCAGTTGAGTCTTGCAACAAAGTGAAGCACTCAGGGTCACTGACATGAAACGCTGCATAAAATATGTGTCCAATATCTTCTACCCACAATCCATCTGCCAGCTGGTGTTACCAAAAATTCCCTGACAGTCTGCCTGCAAAATCTGCATCATCCCTTAATGCTGCAGTGCTGGTTTACCTTTCCACATACTGACTGTTTTGGCAGTACACTAGTGACTTAAACTTTCCTCAGTAGCTCAGACCTGAAATCACACAATGACTGGAAGAAGGATTCCTTCTTCCAGTCATTGTGTGATTACAGGAATGCCGGTACCGGTAGTTTGAAAGTATTTTGTGAAAGAGGCTAAAGAGTTTTGGGTGAGATGACATGTCATCACAGTGACTAAGGCTGGGTTTCATGTTTTAGAATGACATTGGAAAAGTACTGTATGCCACCATTCCTGGATCTGTATAAAAATTTCAAATTGTGTCAGTGTAGCAGAAACCAGCTTAAATTTTGACACAACCTCCACGTGTGGTTGTTGTGTACAAAACACAGTCCTGTCAGTCTTCTAGTGGACTTTGACAAAAACTTCAAGCGTGATGCCCTTAAGCTGTCTACTCACCTGGGAAGTAGACAGGTGTTAAATTGAGTACATGTATAAGTATGAAACTAATGCAGCAGTGCAAAATGCAAGGATGCTGTGGAACAGACTCTATTGTCCTGGAGAGCATCTTTTCTATGTACAAAGCTACACTCTCATAGTTGTGTTGAAACATTATGTCCAGAGTTGTAGCTTCTTTGAAGGCAGGCTATGGTTTGGTTCCTCTGTTTGCTTTCAAGCAGCTTCACGCTTGTTTCTGTCCAGCACTATAGATTGGATGAAGCCTACATGGCTCACTAAGAGAGAACGAGGGCATCCATCTGGTTGACGTTCAGCTGTCAAATAGATATAAAGTCAAACAAAGTGCAGTTGAGGCTAAACAAGGTGGAAGGCATGTTTCCTCTCACAGCAGATGGAACACAAGAGATGTTTTGTTGAGGATGAAGATTTTTCTTCCACCATTGACCCCCGCAATCCACAAAGGAAGAAGAGGGTAAAGATAATGGATGGAAGCATTTATGTATGGTGTTTTTTTCCTCTTCCCCTAAATAGGAAACTTATTGTCAGAAAGTTAAAGGATCCTCTGAGGGTTAACAATAAACTGAGGACCAAATAATTACATTGAGCTATATTTTTCTTCTTGTTTTTTCTATTTAGTCTCTTCATATGATTGATGGTAAATGGTAAATGGAGCTTATTTATATAGCGCTTTCCAGCCCCCTATGAGGGGCCCCAAAGCGCTTTACAATACCAACCATCCACCCATTCATACACCGGTAGCGGCAAACTGCCATGCAAGGCGCTTTCCAGTCCTACCGGGAGCAACTCAGGGTTAAGCCTGAAATACACTTGAGCGTCCTCAGGTACGCCACTCTACGCGCGCATTTTGTGCGCATGTGTTTTGCTGCTATACTTAAGAAACTATCAGCTTTCAAACGCTCGCGTTCTCCTTGTTGTAATATGAGCAGCTGCGCACGGAGGGGACTCAACTGAGCTCGCTGATTGGTCACTTGCTGACACGCCTACTGAAATGATTGACAGCTTTCATTCAGCTCATGTAGCTCGCTGAAGACCGCGGCGGTGTTCTTATACACATTTATCAACTGTTTGCCTTCCATTACTACTTGTCTGCAGAGTTAGTGACATGATAAACAATGTTCTCAAGATTGCAATTGTCATCTACAACATTGCAGCATAGGTAAACTTAGACAAATATAACACTGACTGATTAATGACTTATTTTTATTTTTTAGCTGCTTTCACACCCCCCTGCTCTTATTTTTAACTCAACCACTGCAGGGGCTGTGGGAGCTTGGTGGTCAGTGCCATGGTTTTGTAATCCTGAGATTGCGGGTTTGAGTCCAGGTTGCTTCAGGAAAAGCATTCGGTGTAAAACAACTGCCAAATCTTCAACTCAAATTCACCCACTGTGGCAACCCCTGCATAAGGGCACAGCCAAAAGAAACTACTGTACAGGCTCAAGCAAGGGTTTTCTCTGAATGCTCAGTTTTCCTCCTACAGTCCAAAAGAATGCATGTTCGATTAGGTGGAGATCATAATCTTGGTTGTTTCATTTTGTCTCTGTTGGCTCTTTGATGGACTGGTGACCTGTCCAGGGTGTTCCCCTCATCGATTGACCAATGGGGACAGACACCCATTTCCCTGCATATAAAACATTGATAAATAGTCCATGGGCATGGCTCATTACCGTGAATGGTTCTGGTGATACAATTTGGAGTAGAGAGAGAGACTTGGAGTGATAACCGCTCATCAAAATCAGGGCAGAAATTACTGTAATGTCTATAAAAAGGCTTTGACATTCTACGACTAATCTGGTGGTAAGGAGTGCACAAAATTGAAAGTCAAAGCTCATTTTTGCTTCACATTAAAACCCTGAACATGAATTGAGCATAATTCTTTTTGAGCTGTTGGTGGCGGTGGTAATGATTGGTGGAATACAGTGGCAGCAAAGCCTGGACTGAAAATTCAGCTGTACCCTCTAAATGGAGCAATTTCATTTTGGACTTTGACTTTAGAAAGCCATTACTACACAGTGATAGGGATGTGCCGATCGATCGGTAACCGATCAATCGGCACCGATAATCATTAAAGCGGATGTGATCGGCTTTTGCCTTCAATTACCGATCACAGAGCCTGTGATGCGAAGTTTGCTAACTGCAAAACGTGCGACGAAAAAGTACCTCGTGGAAGAATTTCAACGAAGTCCTTCAACACAACAAACCTAATTCGTCATTAAAATGTTTTAATACGTTTTAATAACTTACCAAAAGCCGTCTGCCAGCGCCGCCATAAGCAACACCTGTTAGCATGTAGCTCCACCGAGTAGCTCCACCGAGTCCGCTCCGCTGCGCAGTTACGGGCAGTCCAGTTTAGCTGCGGCTTCAAAAAGGCTGTCGGCTTTGTTATTCCAAGTTAGCTGGGTGTCCCCCGGTATCTTCTGCTTCCAGTCCGACATCGAGGCGAGCTCCAGGAACCTCTGATCGCACAAAGCCGGCTGTCTGCTGCAGCTCCGGTTTAGCATGTTAGCCTTAGCTCATACCATGAGCTGCTGGTCTCGCGCGGCGCTGTAGGAACGCTCGGCGGTGTGATCGCAGCTGCTGCTCCAGTCCTGAGACATTCACAGAGTTCAGGGAGTGTTTCCAGTTAATTTATCCGTATGAGGCATCCTCTTATGGGAGAAACAGTCCTCCAAAAGCCGAGTGCCGAGTGTGGAACTAATGAATGTAAAATGGCGGAGACGGTATTTCCTGGTTCTTCTTCTTCTTCTATAGAGTTGAATGGCGGTTGGCGAACTCATATTAAGCGCATTACCGCCACCTGGTTCCCGCAGGAAGTTGTTCAAAAAAGCACGAAATTATTTAAAAATAATAATAATGATACTTTACGTATTTATAAAGCCATTTGTAAAAACAGCCAACAGTGCAGCTTTAAGTAGCAAATGGGGTATTTTAGTTTTTTATATGAAGTAATAGATGTGTTTTTTTTTTTAAACAATAAAAAACCTTTTTTTTTTATTGAAAGTTAGTAAGGTAAACATTTTTCTTTGATAATGCAGTTGATAATTACTTTTATTTACTTTGTTCTCTGAAATAAATTAGTAAAAATATGTTTTTGTCTGAATTATGGTGATTTTATGGTTCTGAAAATAACATAAGTGCTGCTTCTGGCTACAAGATCTGAAAAGTTTTCAGATCTTGTAGCCAGAAGCAGCACTCATAAATTACAGGTAAGCCATTTGATCGGTGATCGGTTTATGTGATCGGCTCACATATAGGCAATCGGTTTTTTGATCGGTATCGGTGATCGTCACACATAGGTGATCGGTATCGGTATCGGTTTTAAAAAACCTGATCGGCACATCCCTACACAGTGAATACCCTCTTGAATATTTTAGTGCTTGCCTTTTTGCTTTCTGTTTTTGAAAGCTTTAAAATATTCATTTAACAAAAAAAATCCATATTCCCATTATTGTTGTACTAAAGGCGTTAGTTTTATGTCTTCTGATGTTGCTTGTCACCTAATTTGTTGCTCACCTCTGGTTTCTAACAAGCCCTCTCTTTCTACAGGCAGTGAGAGCTAAAGAGGATGGCTCACTCTAAAGCTCGAGCCACAGATGGGAAGGTGACCTACCCTCCGGGGGTCAAGGAGATCTCTGACAAAATCTCCAAAGAGGAAATGGTCCGCAGGCTCAAGGTCAGTGCAGCCTGTTTATATTGATCACTGTGCACAAATAGAATGGGGGAATTTCCATTCCTTTCTCAGACCCTTACACTGCAGACTGTAGTTTGTATTTCAAAGAAGATAAGCTCTTTTTAAGTATCACTTATTAAACTTCTTACTAAACATTATATTAATCTAACTCAACTAAAATATTACTGATAAATTACTTTGTTCACCAAGCTTTAACCCTTCATATGTATCACCTTTATGCCAGATGGTTGTAAAGACCTTCATGGACATGGACCAAGACTCTGAGGAAGAAAAGGAACTTTATCTGAACCTAGCCCTTCACCTGGCCTCAGACTTTTTTCTCAAACATCCAGACAAAGACGTGCGTCTTTTAGTCGCCTGCTGTCTTGCTGATATATTCAGGATTTATGCGCCGGAGGCACCCTACACCTCTCCAGATAAGCTAAAGGTGCAGTAAAACGCTTTTGCTTTGCCACTTAAAGACATATACTTCAAGAGTATACATGTACAATTCTGCTTTATCTTTATTGCAGTTGGTAATTGTACATCTTTCTTAAACACTTATGTTTTTTGTTGTTGTTTTTTTTAGGATATTTTTATGTTTATAACAAGACAGCTCAAAGGACTGGAGGACACAAAAAGCGCACAGTTCAACAGATATTTCTACCTGCTGGAGGTAAGTGACTATGTTTGAATCAGTTTTGATCATTTTAACTGAAGATAATTCAAACATGAGATGAAGATCAGCACCTCAAAATCTGAGGCAGTGGTCCTCAGTTGGAAAAAGGTGGATTGTCCTCCTGTTGGGAGTGAGATTCTTCCTCAAGTGGAGGAGTTCAAGTATCTTGGGGTTTGTTTATGAGTGCGGGGAGAATGAAGTGAGAGGTCGGCAGACGGATTGGTGCGGCCTCTGCAGTATTGCAGACCTTGTGCCGGTTCATCATGGTGAAGAGGAAGCTAAAAAGCTATAGAGCTGAAGCTCTCTGGTGCTCTCTGTCAGGTTCCCAGTGACTCTGGAAATCAGGGAGCGCCTGGAGAATGACTTTCATTTTTTCCAGATGGAAGTTTTAGGGAATTTGAAAAAACAAACAAAAAACAAACAAACAGGGAAACCTAAAGTCAAAGTCAACTTTGTCAGAACTGCAGTATGTACAGGACATACCGGTACACAGGATTGAAATTGCGTTTCTCTCAGTCCCTCGGTGCAACAGTAACCATTTAAACACTAAAACACTGAAACATTTGGTAAATGGAGCTTATTTATATAGCGCTTTCCAGCCCCCTGTGAGGAGCCCCAAAGCGCTTTACAATACCAGCCATCCACCCATTCATTCAGACATTCATACACCGGTAGTGGTAGCCTGCCTTGCAAGGCGCCATCCAGACCTACCGGGAGCAACTCGGGGTTAAGTGTCTTGCCCAGGGACACAACGACACATGGTGGGCGGATGCGGGATTCGAACCTCCAACCTTCCGATCAGGGGTCGACTGCCATTACCACTACACCACGGCCGCCCGTAACATAAGCATAAAATAGTAAAAATGTAACACTGTCCTGAGTTTTTGCATAGTAGTATAAAAGTATGAAAATTTACACTAAAACTAAACTAAAACACTAAACATTTAATGAACATAAGCATAAAATGAAATAATAAAAGTGTAATACTGTCCTGAGTTTTTGCATAGTAGTATAAAAAAAGTATAAAAAGTATATCTATAAAATAAACTGAAGGTTCTAGCATTGACATTTGCAAAGAGTGGCAAAGCAGCATATGAGTTAATGTACACAGTATATGTATGAGGTAGTAGTTGATGTTGGTATAGAGGCAAAAGTGGCATATGCAGTAAGGCACATTGGGCATCCTTAAATAAGGCTGGTCAGAGAATACTGTATATGTATCAGCAGTGGTGTAGATATAAAAGTAGTGTAAATGTAAACAGTAGTAATAAATGTAAACAGTAGTAATAAATGTAAACAGTATTAATAAATGTAAACATTGAATGTAAACAGTAGTATGTAAACAGTGAATGTAAACAGTAGTATGACTATGGGCAGTGATGTAATACAAACATTAGTGCAAATATGAGAAGTAGTGCAAACTGAATGAGCTAAAGAAATTTTAGCACTGATTTTTATTTATTTTTTGGTTAAAATATCTTTCTGAGATTTTAATGTGTACATGTACATGGGGCAGCTGTGGCTGACTGTTTAGAACAGTCGTCCTTCACTGGGAGGGTTGGGGGTTCGATTCCACCAGCAGTCACATGTTGAAGTGTCCCTGGCCAAGACACTGAACTCCTCATTGCCTCTGATGTGTGTCCCATCAGTGTAATGCCTCCTACCCACTGCCCCCTTTGTCGAGCGGCCGAAGCGGCCGGATAACACCGGTTTACATTCAAAGTCTATGGAGGAGACGCGTGGAGTCACGGCGAACAAGGAAGCGGCGAGATTCGAGTGATCGAAGCGGCGCGACGGCAGCCTGCACACGCACGCGCGCGTCGCCGTCGAGCCGCAGACGTCCCAAATGTTGATCTCTGGCGGCTCGACGCATCCGGCAAACAGTCGGGAGAGCCTCGCTATCTGATTACACAACCACAACGGGACTTTTTTCGGACTTTTTAAACTCACCGGATCGAGCCTCCAGGAATTGGACCCAAACTCCGGTAAGAAACGTGGCATTTTTACAGTTGCTGCTGACAGGCTGCTGTCCTCTCCAGTGTAGATCACCCCAAACATAAAAAAAAGTTTTAATCTCATCGAAGACCGTCGGAGGTGCAGTTAAAACAACAACTGAACCCGGAAAACAAGCCAGAGACCCCTCCCTCTGCTACCCCCTAGTGTACGTCATCAGACGGTGTTCAGTGGTTCAGTGGAACCGTGACCAGCGGCCAAAAGGGGACGGCAGGAGCGTTTGCAGTTGTGCGGTGGGTAAGAGGCATAAGAATGTGATCTAAAATCACTGGTTGGTCTCTGTAGAATGATTTGTTCTGATTAGCTTTGTAGAGATTTAATAGTGCTGTATGAATGTGTGTGTGTGGAGGTGAATGAGGGCACAGTTGGTGTTGTAAAGTGCTTTGAGTATCTTGATTAGATGGAAAGGAACTATGTAAGTACAGTTCATTTACAATTTACTATGTATTAATGCTAGTATTGAGTGCATGTTCTGCATCTACAGTGTACATAATACATATATCCTTACTGAATGAATGAGTGCAGCGCTACGTGTTTGAATACTGTAGCTGGTGCCAGCAGGTGATGACGAGGGTGAAGAGGATGGGGGTAGGCGGAGTGTGTGTTAGCTTAGCACTACGTTCTTTTGGTTTGGAGTTTCTGCTCCTTGTCTAGAAGTGACAAAGCTTTGTAGGGGATTTAGTAGGCAGGGCGCCCTCCTTGTATAATGGTAGGGGAAACCCTCTGTATGTTGCCACTCTCACCTGTGGTCACAGACTTTAGGTAGTGGCTGAAAGAAATAAGACTGCGGGTACAAGCAGTCAAAATGAGTTTTCTCTGCCGGGTAGCTGGACTCTATATCTGGACTCTCTCAGAGATAGAGTGAGAAGTTCAGTTATCTGAGAGAGATTAATGAGTAGAGCCGCTGCTCCTCCACATCGAGTAGAGCCATTTGAGGTGGTTCACACATCTGGTAAGGATGTCCTCTGGACATCTCCCTAGGGAGGTTTTACATGCATGTACAACTGGGAGGAGACCCCAGGGAAGACCCACACACTGCAGAGACTATAGCTTGTCTTTGTCTGCATTGTGCAGAGATTATTATTAGTCATGGGCGTAGCCAGGATTTTATGAGGGGCGGTTCCTTTATAGTCTTTTATTGGATTTAAAAAAAAAAAAGGAGTTTGTGTTAACCACAGGCATAACACAAACTCCTTTCTTTTTTATCCAATAAAAGACAAACGTAAAATAAGTTCAACCAAGTGAGGATCGAACCCGAGTCGAGATAAAATTTAGAGTGGCAACCCGACGGGCTTCCAGTGAACCACCGAGGCGTGTTGCTCTTTCCAGAAGTCCACTTTTCCTAAAAACGAACCGCCCCTCATAAAATCCTGGCTACGCGCAAGAGTTAGAGAATATTAGTTATATTTTAATGAAATTCAGCTCGCACTGAAAGGCGGAAATGCTCTGTATGGGTGCGCGCTTTGTGTTATTTACGTTCTAAAATAAGCTGATTTGTAATCAGTTATTAACAAAAATTAAACTCTGAAACACTAATGTATATATTCAGCTAACAAATATTTTTTTAAGCGTTTCTGTAGTTAAAATTTAATGAAATTCAGCTCGCGCTGAGGTTGTTGTTAGAAGAGTTGATGACTCAACACGCAGCAGTCCCGCCCCTGCTGCAAACAATGAACCAAAGGCAATGTCTTTGCGTGAGTGCAGCTACAGTGTGCACTCTCAGGACATGATTACCTGCAGTGTTCCGTCAGTGAGGACTGAACTTGGAAAAAGGGCCTTCTCCTACTCCGCTCCTGCTTCATGGAATATCTTACAAAAAGATCTGAAGCTCTCGACCTTGACTTCTCTAAATGGTTTTCAGAATCTGTTGGAATCCTGGCAAAAACCAATGCAGATTTGTTCCTGTCTTTGATTTTATACGTCTACCTTATAATGTTTTGCTAGTTTTTTGATACTTTGTTAAAAAAAAAATTCTTTTGTTTTTTTCTCTCTTTTGTTTTCTATTGTTTATTGTTTGTTTGTTTATTGTTTAAGGAAATTCTACCACTGCTGTTCATTGTTCTTTAGTTTTAGCAGGTCGCTTTCGTAAATGAGCCCATGAGGTTCAAAAGATTTACCTGACTAAATAAAGGTTGAATGAATGAAAAAAAATGATGAGCAGTACATGACGTCAAACTGGGCCCGGGAGTTCGTCCCGATTAGAACCTCTGTCGGTCGGGTTCTAAAACTCGGGCTGACGCCGGCCCGAAAAGGCAAATGCGAACAAGAAGCCGGGTCGGGCTGGGCTGGGGAGGGCTGTGCAGTGCGAAAACGGCTTATGTCTCTTGGCTGGCCTGGGAACACCTTGTAGTCCTCCAAGAAGAGGTGGCATGTTTGGACCTCCCTAATTAAGCTGCTCCCCCTGCAATGTGACTCTGGGTTGGACGGACAGAATGATGATTCATTGATGATCAAATCTGTTTGATTCTGAAGCCTTTACTATTTCCATTTTATTTTTTGCCTTAGATACACCACAAAAATAAAACTTATTTAGTTGTTACTAGACCTGTCGTGATAAACAATAAATCAATTAATCACATGATAAATTAAAATTATCTACCTCATTTTCATTTATCGGCTTTATCGTTTCTTCGTGTCTCTCTCTTTCTACTGAAGACACTGGATGACAAAAGGCTCAACTCCGGTGCTCTTCACTGACCCCTCCCTTTCTCTTTTCTCGTAAAAATTTGATTTAACCGTCCAAAATCGCGTTTTTGGATCGTTAAAAGCCACTAAGCTGAGAAGCTAAGCTACGAGCTAAGCTAACAGGTCGACCTCGGGTCAAAACCTCTGTCTTGTTGAAGCTCCAAAATTCACAGTTGAAATGTGTTCCTTTGTGTAAAAAGTTGTTTTTCTCTGCACACAGAAGCTGAGAACTTGTTTACTGATTTTTTTAATGAAAAGCTTTGTGTGAAAAATGCTATGCTAAAGAGCTCAAATCACAAAGCGTCCGCCATTTTGAGAGCCAAAAAAAAAAAACGGAAGAAGAAACAGCAAATGTCACGTCAAGGGGCCTCCCTCCCATTTTTCTTAAAGAGACACGATGCTCGCTCCCTCACTATCCATCCTTTGGTTCAGTCTTTATACTGCCATCCGGTGGTCAAAAAAGGTACTAAACTCAAAACAAATTAATCAACATTTATTTTTAAATTTGACAATAATTACTAATTATTGTTAAATTTCAAACAATATTATAGTTTATCACAATAATTTCTGAGACAATTAATCGCCCAGCAATTTTTTTTTATCGTGACAGGCCTACCTGTTACTAGACCAGGTATTTGTAGTTGATGCAAGACTCACTTTTATTTTGCTTAGTGCATCTGTGCAGGGTCAGTTAAAAACTTCAGGCCTTCGGGGTTCATAAAGCATGAATACTGTATACTCCTGATGTCTGCTCAATAACCCAGGTAGATACATTTAACAAGGTTGAGTCAGGTCCTCTGAACGGATTATTCTTCAGTCTGAAGAAGTCTTGGATAAAAGACGAAATGTTTAAACAAAGAAGAATCCATCCAGAGGACCAGACTCACCCTTGTTAGACATGAATATACTTGTTAATGAGGTGGGGGCGTTTGGTGTTCAGTAGTTTTGAACAAAGTGCTTCTTACTTCAGAACTGCTGTTGAAGCCTTTTCTGTAAAGATTCAGCAGTTGTGTGAAATTGCAGACAAAGATATTAAACTATTTTCGTAAATCCTTTTTGTATTTTTATCTTGCTTGATTTTTTTAAATTAAGCATCATCAGTCTGATTTACTCCATGAGCAGTTTTTTCATTGTTTGTTTTTTCAAAAATTTAATTTACAATAAAGCAGCATCAAGAATCCATTTTCCTTACAAAATAAAGACCAAGTTAATCATTAAGAATGTGATTAATGACCTTGTGTCGCAGTTTGAAGCAGCTCTGAACTAAATCTAGCAGTAACTGTGTTTCACAGAGGACAATAACTGTAAAGATACAATTATCTGCCTCTTTTCCACCGCTCGGCTCGGCTCGGGTTGGATCGGCTCAGGTCGGCTCAGTTCGGGTCGGGTCACATCTATGTTCTGTTTCCACAGCTTTTTTGTACCCCTTCTGTGGGCGGGGTCCAGAATCCTACTCGTCTTACCACATGGTGGCAGTAGTGTTCCTCAAGCTATTTACTACAGTACTAGCCACCACTAGAAGAAGAACACAATAAAGACTTTGTATCACATATTATCAATTCTATCAAAAACCACAAAGCTGATATTTTTCAAAAAAATCTAGTGTGATCACAACATGTTCATATACGAAATGTATCCTGTTGGAGTTATTTGAAATAAAATTCAATGTTTTATAGACATAAATGTGTCAACCTACGTCCATTATTTTCTACTTTGTTTCACATATTATCAATTCTATCAAAAACCACAAAGCTGATATTTTTCAAAAAAATCTAGTGTGATCACAACATGTTCATATACGAAATGTATCCTGTTGGAGTTATTTGAAATAAAATTCAATGTTTTATAGACATAAATGTGTCAACCTACGTCCATTATTTTCTACTTTGTTTCACATATTATCAATTCTATCAAAAACCACAAAGCTGATATTTTTCAAAAAAATCTAGTGTGATCACAACATGTTCATATACGAAATGTATCCTGTTGGAGTTATTTGAAATAAAATTCAATGTTTTATAGACATAAATGTGTCAACCTACGTCCATTATTTTCTACTTTGTTTCACATATTATCAATTCTATCAAAAACCACAAAGCTGATATTTTTCAAAAAAATCTAGTGTGATCACAACATGTTCATATACGAAATGTATCCTGTTGGAGTTATTTGAAATAAAATTCAATGTTTTATAGACATAAATGTGTCAACCTACGTCCATTATTTTCTACTTTGTTTCACATATTATCAATTCTATCAAAAACCACAAAGCTGATATTTTTCAAAAAAATCTAGTGTGATCACAACATGTTCATATACGAAATGTATCCTGTTGGAGTTATTTGAAATAAAATTCGAATTTTTATAATTTATTTTCGTTGTGCAAACACAGGTTTTGGAAAAAGTCAAAGCGAAACTACTTTAAATGCAGCACATTTGACCATACGTGACAATATTAAAGCGTGGTTAAGCTCAGGAGCCCTCGTACTATTAAAGTCAGCTATGAAATATATTTTATATCTGTTCATTGAGCTACATTTAAAGACATAAAGCCGCCCGCGCGCCGCGTGTTGCTCGTGGCGAACCTATTTTTTTAAAATCCTGCAGTTTTGAGCAGTACGTGATTTTATTAAGGACACGTTCAGCTGAAGACCCATCTTTGCTATAAATTTAAAAAATAATAATTGTTTTTACCGTGTTTATCATGTAAAAGTCCTGCAGTGATCGCGTCCCTCGCTTCCGTAAAAACAGCTCTCGTCTCCTCCTTCCTACTTCCGGAGCGGGTGAGCTCGCTTCAGTACCCCTCTGAAACCAGCCCGATAATCTCAGGAAATCTCGCGCGGCTCCGCTCGGAATAGCCGGTGGGAAAGGATGAAAGGGGGTCTCTGCGACGCACATATGACGTAACATCCGACCCAAGCCGACCGGTGGAAAGGGGGCATTTGATAAAACACAATTCTTTGACTTCCTTTTTTTAAGTTTTTGCCTTTTTTTTTTCATCCTTCAGATTTACAACTTTGATTAATTTTTACTGCTTTTTTGTTGTTGTTTACAGCTAACAAGTAAAATATTCTTCATATTGCATTTTGCTCTTCTTACTGAATTTTTAACCCCTTCATGAATATGATGTAACTTGCTTTGTCCCTGACTTCCTGCCTCCTCTCTCTGTCCAGAACATAGCTTGGGTGAAGTCCTACAATATTTGTTTCGAGCTTGAAGACAGCAATGAGATATTCACCCAACTTTACCGAACGCTCTTCCAGGTCATAAAGTAAGTCCTTCATTAAGTCATTTTAACTTTTCATAGTGTCATTATGCTTGTATGTTTGACCAGACATTTATTTTTTTCATCTCTCCAGTGTATTAAACTCTTGCTTACCTTTGCTGCTACATTTAGAAACAGCAGTCTGTTTCTCTTTGATGACCGTCCTCCCCTTTTGTTTTCTTCTACCCACTTCTCAGTTTCTCTGCTGAATACCTTCAGGGCTTGTGGTTGTGTGTGTGTGTGTGTGTCAAGGTTGTGTCAATACTGTTCTTTTCCCTCTTTTTAACTGCTTAGGAAAAACCTAAAGCCTGCTTTCCATTTGAAGTATTATCAGACACTGTTGGTAATTGCATCCTTTATGCTTGTGTATGTGGAAGTGACACTTGGCAGTGAATGGGAGGTAATTGGACTAGAAACGCAGTCCCTGAGAAACAGAGCACAGTAACAGGCTTTACCTCCTGCTGAAATGCAGATCATTTATCAGCAAGTATGCACGCCCACCCTCTCTTTGATCAGCGCCTCTTCTGTCACAAGGACCGTTTGTGCGATGCCAGTTTGTTTTCAAAATGAGATGCAGCCTGTGAAAAATTTACTGTCTGCAAAATGTTTACAGGCATTGGTTAAATCTGCAAAGTTACATTAAAACTAAATAATGTTGCAAATAGTGTGGACATTTTATTTCAAATCCAGTCATGAACATTCTTAGTGCTGTATATCTGTGATTACTAACCAAGCACAATTAAAGCTAATTTAAAAAAAATTGCAATAAGACTGAACCAATAACCAATCTGAGGATCTAATTACCAATTTATTTATTTATTTTGTCCATGTTTTCTTCTCTTTATTTTTTATATTGTAGCATTTTGAGATAGAAAAATGTAAAGTGCAGTACAAATTGTATAAATTATTATTATTACCGTATTATTATTACAAAGCTTTTTGATCTTGAACATTTCTTCCCTGTTTTTGTAGCAAGCACAATTAAAGCTAATTTAAAAAAAATTGCAATAAGACTGAACCAATAACCAATCTGAGGATCTAATTACCAATTTATTTATTTATTTTGTCCATGTTTTCTTCTCTTTATTTTTTATATTGTAGCATTTTGAGATAGAAAAATGTAAAGTGCAGTACAAATTGTATAAATTATTATTATTACCGTATTATTATTACAAAGCTTTTTGATCTTGAACATTTCTTCCCTGTTTTTGTAGCAATGGCCACAACCAGAAAGTGCACATGCACATGGTGGACTTGATGAGCTCCATCATTTGCGAGGGAGACACGGTATCACAGGAGCTGTTGGACACAGTTTTAATCAACCTGGTGCCTGCACACAAGGTACGTGCATGGAGAGCAGGTGCACGTGCTCACAAAAAGAGCTGTCACCAAAAGTGCATGAGTGATTTGGGTTAAGAAGAGGCTACTCAAAGGCTATTTTAGGTTAAGTGCCACATAAATTAAGCAATTTTCCTTTTTTATTCTCTTAAATTCACAAACACTTGGAACCATGAAGAACAGGAATTGTAGTGGAAATGGTTCAGTTAGGGAAAAACTAAATTTAGTAGATTTTGTCAGAATAATTTTCCATACCTTGTTATTCAGTGAGACCCCTGCAGGTGAAAAGGGGTAGCACAGTTGAAGAATGAATGAAAAATGAGTGAATTATTTTGTGTCTGCAGTGTAAATCCCAACAAGCTTTTTCACAGTGCACGTAAGTGAATACGATTCACCTTCTGTCTGGATATTTTTCTCATTTGTTTGTTGTTTCTTTAGAATTTGAATAAACAAGCTTATGACCTGGCCAAAGCTCTGCTAAAGAGGACTGCTCAAGCTATCGAGCCTTACATCACCAATGTAAGATGATTTTTTCTTTTTCCCTGTGGTGAAGTCAGTGGTGAAAATAATGCAGTTATGTACTCTGTTTAATAAAGTTGAGCAATTTAGACATTCTTGCAAAAAATTCCTTTTGCTGTGAAATTTCTTTTCCTTTTTTAAATCTTTTGTAGCTTGATATTAAACATAACTGAACTTCTAAACACATCTGATTACAGTAGTCCCTCGCTACTTTGCGGTTCACTATATCGCAGATTTTCAAAGTAAGATTGGACATGACGCAATGCATAGTTCCCACACACGTGACGAGTATTGCGCAATACCGGGTTTTTCGCCACCGGTAAAGGCAGAGATGGCGGACGAACAGACTCGAGCTACCACAGCTAAATACATTACTAGCTTGACCAAGGCACAAGAGCAAAATGGCAGTGGTCGGAGTTGAATGAGTTGGAGAAAGAAATCATGGCAGACGAAGCGGACAACTTGTCACCAAGAAGTTACTCTGATATCATTAATTATTTAATTACTACGAGGAGCGCACACCGAGGAGCTTCACAGCTTTAAATCCAAAAAAGATGTGTAAACTGTCTCAATCATATCTAACCAGCTAAATAAAGGTTTAACTAAAATAACACACAGCCAACAAACAGTCCAGGCTCAACACGGACCAGAACCAGCACTTTGAGTGTTACCGTGTTGGAAGTTAGCGCGACATGCTAAGCTAACCACAGCAGTAGATGGAGCTAAATTATGGGAAGAAAAAAAAAACTGCTCCAACACACAGACAGTTGTACTCTAACATTGTTCTGACATTGTTTCACAAAATGATTTATGTAGAATATTTTGTTTACCGGCCAAAAGCACGACGTCTTCAGAGCAGATCCGAGCAGAGATGGGGCTGCTGTGAGCTTCTCCGATGAGATAAATCCTTCACGTTTACTTTTTTTTTGGATTAAGTGAAACCTGCGCGTTGCCCAAACGTCTACCCGACTGGAACACCCACTGACCCAACACGAAGTAACCATTGCAATTAATTAGAAATAAACAAAAAAAAAAAACGTGAAAAATACACATCCAGTAGACTGCGCTATAACTGCTGCTCCGCCTCTACGCATGAGGGTCAACCCGGAAATTCCACAGATGTGACGTCACATGGGAACTATGTATTAGCTGATGGATGAGCCATGGGTTGTTTATTTAAACTAAATTATTTTAAATGATTTTGCGCCATGTGTGCAGCCCAAAACTGGAAGGGAAAGCTCCTTCCTACAGCCGATCAGCTGATTTCCTTCTCTGCCACCACACACATTTTTCCTGCATCAGCTTTGTGAAGGGTTAACCCTTTGCTGTCCAGATGCACCGATCAATCGACTTTTGTTTCCAGTTTAAAATTCTAAGTACGTCACATCGTAAAAATCATCATAATCACAAAATATAAAAGTGTTAAAAGTAAATTTTAATTATTTTAGAACTTCTATGTTCAGTTGTTACAGTGTAATTGATCAAAAAGTTCATTTCTGCTACGGAGCTGAAGCTGTGTGACATCCCTTTGAATTTAAATACTGTAATATTTTAAATAAACAATCCATGCAGCATGGATTGTTCATTTAAAATGTTACAGTATTTAAATTGTTTATTTAAGGAGGGAGATTGAGAGTAACAGGTGATGAGTGTGATTGCAGCCTGGCACATGTCATGACAAAGTTTACTGAACTTGAACTTGGACTACTCTATCCCTCTACTTCGCGTTTTTTCACTTTCACGTGTGGCCGTGGTCCCAAACACCCGCGATAAAAGTGAAACTACTATACTTCAATTATCTGATGTTTCCCACGTTATTGTCTACATTTATTTGCCCTAAATTAGCCTTCTTTTCACACCTTTTGAAGCTGAAAATGCCATAGCAGTGTGTTTTATATGTTAGAACACGGTTTTATCTCTTCTGGCTTTAGAAGATGGGATTTATTGAATTCTAAGTGTATATATATA
>JBBPBX010002201.1:32683-52986 GCA_038048925.1 Garcialebias charrua | reverse complement strand
GTCCACTCCGACCTTTGCCAAACAGTGTGCTTCTAAAGCCACGATGAAACGTGAACATTGACAGAGTCCATCAGAGTTTAACACAGAGATAAACTGAACTGATGAGTGACTCCACACGTACTGGATGTTTCTGATTCCACACACAAAGTTAGCATTTTATACAAACTCCGTACGGGTCAGTGTGTTTTTCCTGTGAAAAACTTGTCTTCTATACCGGTACAATTTTTGGGGAGTGGTGGCACAGAGGTTGGAGACGGTGGGCCTGTGATCGGAAGATCGCCGGTTCAAGCCCCAGTACTGACAATATCAGAAATGTGGGTGGAAAAAGGTGAAATTCCCACACCGGTCTCCACTCTCATTCGCCCCACTCTGGGCCCCTGAGCAAGGCCCTTAACCCCCACGTATGCTCCCTTAATAAATAAAAAAAACTGGTCTCTTGAAAATGAGTTATTGTGGCTCAATGAGACTACCTGTGTAAATAAAGGGTGAATAAAATAAATTTTAGACATAAAATCTTTGTATACCAGCCTGTAACTTTGCATCTCTTACAGAGTACCGGTAGTTCATATAGGGGCTGAGATGGTGTAGGCAGGGCAGCCGGCTCAGGACCGGAAAGTCCCAGGTTAAATCCCCGGTCACTGCATACCTCGTTGTGTCCCTCGGCAAGACACTTAACCCCGAGTTGCTCCTGGTAGGACTGGCTGGCGCCTTGCATGGCAGGCTACCGCTACCGGTGTATGAATGTGTGTATGAATGGGTGGATGGCTGGTACTGTGAAGTGCTTTGGGGCCCCTCATAGGGGGCTGGAAAGCGCTATACTGAATAAGTAAGCTCCATTTACCATATCTGTTAAAGGTGGATCCTGTGACGAGGTTAGCAATAATTAGTATTTTTCCTGCTGTGGATAGCCCTCTAAACAGTCCAAGTGGGAGAAGGTTGGGCTGATTGTCATCAGAGTGAGGCCAGCTCCAGAGTAGATTTCTACCATCTTTAAACAATTACATTTATTATTATTATTATTATTGTGGTACTCGTGTACCACGTGGTGAAATGACAATAAACCTACTGGAATCAGAACTATTGTTACAGGTCTCTCTTGTAAATGACTCCTCAAGGCTCAGTGAGACTAACCTGGATATATAAAGGTTGAATGAATGCTAACAGTGTTGACATCAACACTGTTAGCATTAAATAAATAAATGTCACATTTCTGTCATCTGTGTATGTTTCCCATACAAGACGAAATTCGTCTCTGCATTTAACCCAACCACCACCAGGTGGTGCAGTGAGCAGCCATAGAAAGCGCCCGGGGAGCTGGGGAAATAGGTGTGCACTCATAGACACCCCAAGGTGTGTAGTGGCCGGGGTTTGAACCTGTGTCCTTCGGGTCCCAAGTCGGCAGCCCTGCCTCTACACCATCTTGGCCCATTACGATGTTATCACAGCAGGAAGTGCCCCATGGCAGGATTGAAAGAGCTACTGCCAGCTGCTCTTTGATCTTGATAAATAACCAGAGAAGCTTCTGGACAACTCTTTAATGCTAAGTTTATAGAGATATAAAGATTTTAAAAATAACGTCCACATAAATCACTGTGCAGTGTTTTCACTTTGGTCTTGGTCCTGTTCATACCAGCTGGACGCTTGTCGATCCAGTCCAAATTAAAGTGCAGTAGTCCCTCGATTGTCGTGGGGGGGTGGGGGGGTGGACATTCCACACACACCCATGATGAGTGAAACACTACGAAGTAGTAACGCTGTATTTATTTTAGTATTACAGGGTAAATATATTTTACGGCTTTATAAACTCTTCCCACACTCTTGCAATGTTCTAAACTATTAAAGCTACGTAATTGTAACAACATGCATACTGTATATATGTGCTGTACAGTACAGCAAAATGTTACTCACCAGCTCTGCAGACCAGCAGCTCGGTTCCGGTCGGGCTCGGTTTCGGTTCTGCAGACCTACCCTGCATCGATGAAGTCCACCGCCCCGTCCAGGTTGATGTGTGTGTGGATAATTGAGCTTCAGGATTATCTGAGCCTTTTGATCGTTACTCCTGACTTTGTGTTGCAGAATTTTCCCTCCATTTTGGCAGAAAGCAGCAGCCGGAAGCACTGTTGGCTTCTGGGTAGTGTAGTTCTTTGACGGGTGTTAACAGTTATTGAAAGAAAACTACAAAAATGTGATGCCTGTCCAAAGTGTTTTTTTGTTTCATACTTTTTTTTTCCCCATACCTGTACTGTCCCAATCACGTGTCATATTAAAGTTGATTATCGTTGAAAAACCGCGAAGTGGCGAGGAGCTACTGCAGGGCTATTCATCTAAATTTCTCAGGGGCCAGTTACTGACTACCAAGAGCTCAGGTGCTGGAAATGCAGCAGTTATTGTCATTAAAATCGGCATTAAGACTTTTCTTTTTAAGCAAGCCTATTCTGCTTTCACATGATTTTATCTTTGATCTTAGCTGTTATCTTTATTGATTTTACTTGATTTTATCACTTGTTTTATTTTATTTATTTTTTAAGCAAGCCTAAATCTACATGATTTTATCTTTGATCTTAGTCGATATTATTATAGATTTTATTTGATTTTATCACTTGTTTTATTTTTTACCTTTACCTTGTTACACATTGTAGCACTTTGAGATTTTTATTAATGAAAAGTGCATTATAAATTGAATTCATTATTATTATTATTATTATTATTATTAATTAAGTTTGTTTTACAATATAAAATCTAGTTTTATTTAAAAAAGAACCCATTAGTGGGCCAAACTGAGCTCACCAGTGGGCCTGATTTGGCCCCGCCCCGGGCCACCAGACTAATAGCCCTGGACTACTGTATTTCTCCGAACTGAGGTCATTCAAAGGTCAACGGGCAAAATATTAATTCATAATATTTGCACAAAACCCTACTTCAAATATCTGGACCATCCCTTTAAGTTTGTTCTGTTGCTGTATGTTAGTCGTTTCTCCGTATTAACTCCCATTTGTTTATTCTTTGTGGTTTTCTTTTCCAGTCGCGGCGGACGATCGAAGGCCGCTGCAGTTAAAGACAACTCTGACGAAGAAGAAGATGAGGAGGAAGCGGAGGAGGAGGAAGATGAGCCAACGACGAGGGTACTCCTTCACGCGTTAAATCCACTGTTTCCGTGTCGACTTTCAGCGTAAAAAAAAACGATGTCGGCTTCGTTTTTCATCTTTTTGTTTCTCGTTTCTCTCCAGGGTCGCAAGAAGCCAGCCGGGCGCAGAAGATGAGCTGAAAACCACCCGCCCTCAATAAACAGCTCGTCTCCAAAGGAGAAATGATAAAGAAATTAAATAAAAACAACAACTATATATATATATGGACACTGAACTTTAAGATTTGTTCATATCCTCCAACTGTTACTCCACTTGCACACGACATGAGAACATCCGCATCGTCAGCTGTGGGTCTTGCTTTGTGCTGCATTGTGATAATGTTTGCCACATTAAGTAGAAATCATTTTAACATAACAAAAAAACAACTTGTAAATAGTCTTGATTCTTGTGCTGTTGTTTGATGCTGACTGGGAGGATGCTGGAAAGCTGCCTCCTGCTGATGTTCTGGATTAAAGCGCTCCCATGATGCAGTGTTGCTCATCAACGTTCCCTCAGTGTCCTACTTTTAAAAAAAAAAACTGCAGATTACCGCTTTCTTGTGAAGTTATTAAATGTTTTTTACACCTCTGTATATTAAAACTTCTTTTTTTTTTTTTTTACCAGGTATTGAATACTTCAAAACGTGTCAGATAATTATCCACATGTAGAGTTGCTTCTGAGTATTGCCGTAGTGCAGTTTTGGTTTTTAGGTCTGTGTTCGCTGGTAGAAGTCAAGTCGCCTGCAGCTGTAGTGTTCGTCACCGCTGTTTAACTTTGGCCACGCCTCCACCCAGTCAGATCTGTTGTAACAATATAATTCTGTAGAAAACCCGACTTGCTCGTCCTCTCTTCATTTCAGATCTTTTTTGTTTTTGTACACGTCGTTTCCCTGCTTGAACGTGAAACTTTTCGGTCCTAAACGAGCAGCTGCAGTGTGTGTTTTTAACTGTTCTGTCACTGTGTGTGTGTGTGTGTTCAGTCACAAAGTGTCCCCCGGCTGCCAGGCGTCGCTCAGTAATGTTCCTCCTGCGTTGTAAATTAGATTAGCTGTTGCTTGTGCACGTACACTTGGAACTTTCCTACGCAACCGATGGAAAAACACAGCTCGCGTTGTTTTACCCCTCAGTTAGGGCCCGTGACTGCTGTTCTGCAGTTTATGGCAGAATTGCTGAAATTCGGACAATGACCCACATGAACTGAAAAGCTTGAACAAAGTTTACACACATTGTATTCAACAGTAAGACTGGACAGTTGTTCTGTGAATGTTTATGAAGCGTTCACACTATTGTCATCCATTTTTCTCGATCCACAATTTTTGTGCTTTTTCAATAAATCAAAACGTTCAGCTCTTTCAGGACAATCCTGCTATGACTCCTGGTATTGGTGCAACTTTAGCTTTTTGAAATATTTAGCATTTTCTGCTATTTTTTTTCCTCATAGAAAATGAATTGAGCTCATTTTACATCCTTCAAATACTGTATGTAGATCTGTTTACAACCTTTTACTGCTCCTTTCACATTGTGTTCTGCTTCAGCTTCCTTGTGCAAATTTAAAAAAAATCAGCAGTTTTTTTTAATCCATTCAGACTGTCTTTTGTTCTTCTAACTTTTTTCTGCCATTTCAGCTACTATTTTTTTAATGTTAATTTTAGCCTTTTCAGCTAATTCCAAATTACACTCATTTCAACTTTTTTCAGCCTAATTCAGCAAAAACGTGCTCTTCATTTCCTTCTGGTAATTTAAGCTTCTTTTTGCCTTTTTAAGCTACCTTTTAGCTGTGTTGGCAAAATTCTGCTTTATCAGATAATTTCCACGTTTTGTGCTAATTTCTGCTTCTTATTGGAGAAACATGTTCTTTCTGCATTTTTTTTCTGCTCATTTAAGCATGTTTTAAATTTTCAGCTACCTTTTTGGCATGTTTCGCTAATTTTAGCTGTTTTCTGATCAATTTTTATGGTACTGTAATTTCTGCTACTTTCAGCCTAATTAATTTTTTCTGCTAATTTCAGCTTGTTATGCTCCTTTCAGCTTATTTCTACTAGTTTCAGTTATTTCTGCTATTTATATTTAGCAATTTTTATCCTAATTTTAGCTTTTTCAGCTAATTCCACTTTTTTTTGCGAATTTCAGCTCTACACTTCTGGTAGTTTAAGAATCTGCCTTGTTAGCTACTTTTTAGATTTATTTATTTGCTCATTTCAGCTGTTTTTTAGCTGATTTCCTAATTTTTTCTGCTTATTTAAACTTAATTCGCCAAATATGTGTTCTTTTTGCTTTCTTCTGCGAATTTTCAGCTACAATTCAGCTGTTTTTCAGCAAGTTCTGCAATAAGCATTCACGCTGCATTTTTGCATGAAATGCATTTTCTCTAGTAATTTTAAGTGAATATATATTAATCCTTAATTGGTCAGATGATTGGTGGAGTCAACATAATTGGATTACTTAAAAAAATAAATTCTGCATTTATTAAATTCATTTAACTTGTTAAAAAACATGGTGACTTATCTGTATTTTGACACAAAATGTGTAATCGTATTAAACAAAAGTTGTTTAGCTTTTTATGAAATCCTGCTTTACCAAGCAAATAATTTCATCTAAAACTTGTCATGCCTTTGCAAAACTTCAAAGTCAAAAGTCAAAGTCAAAGTCAACTTTATTGTCAGATCTGCAATATGTACAGTGCAGGACATACACAGGACCGAAATTGCGTTTCTCTCAGTCCCTCGGTGCAACAGTAAACATCTAAACATTGAAACACTGAAACATATAATAATAGACATAAGCATAAAAATAGTAAAACTAACACTGTCCTGAGTTTTTTTTCATAGTGGTATAAAAAAAGAGTATAAAAAGTATAACTAAAATAAACTAAAGGTTTCTAGCATTGACATTTGCAAAGTGGCAAAGCAGCGTATGAGTCAATGTACACAGTATATGTATGAGGTAGTAGTTGATGTTGTTGTAGAGGCAAAAAGTGGCATATGCAGTAAGGCACATTGGGCATCCCTAAATAAGACCGTTCAGAGCACACTGTATATGTATCAGCAGTGGTGTAGATATTAGAGTAGTGTAAATAAATGTAAACAGTAGTAATTACATGTAAGCAGTAGTAATAAAAGTAAACAGTATTAATAAATGTAAACAGAGAATGTAAACAGTATTATGATTATAGGCAGTGATGTAATACAGACATTAGTGCAAGTATGAGAAGTAGTGCAAACTGTATGAGCACATGACCGAGAGTTTAGTGAAAACCCGTTTGGTGACACAGAGTCTAGTGTTAAAAACTTTGTGTTGAGTGATAGTATGTGAGAAAGTTTTAGTGTTAAGGCAGTTCAAATGGGAGGGGAGGCAGAGCAGGCAGAGTGTTTAGCATTCTGACTGCCTGATGAACAGAGCTGTCTCTCAGTCTGCTGGTTCGAGCCTGGAGACTCCTCAGTCTCCTTCCTGATGGCAGCAGTCTGAAGCAGCTGTGTAGTGGGTGTGTGGGATCACCTGCCATGCGGTGGGCTTTCCGAGTGAGGCGTTTGCTGTGTAAGTCCTGCAGTGAGGGCAAGGAGGTGCCCACGATCTTCTCAGCTGCTCTCACAATGCGCTGGAGGCTCTTGCGGCAGGATGCAGTACATGCACCAAACCACACAGTGATGCAGCTGGTCAGGACACTTTCTATGGCACCTCTGTAGAAGGTGCTCATGATGGGGGTTGAAGCTCCAGCCCTTTTCAGCTTGCGGAGAAAGTAGAGACGCTGGTGAGCCTTCTTTGCCAGTGCTGCAGTGTTCCTGCTCCAGGACAGGTCCTTTGAGACGTGCACTCCCAGGAACTTGGTGCTGTCCACTCTCTCCACTGCGGTGCTGTTGATGGTCAGAGGAGGATGTTGGGCATCCCTCTTCCTGAAGTCCACAACAATCTCCTTTGTCTTCTCCACGTTGAGAGTGAGATTGTTGTGTCCGCACCACAAGGCCAGGCGGCTCACCTCGTTCCTGTAGTCCGTCTCATCGTTGTTGCTGATGAGACCTACCACTGTTGTGTCATCCGCAAACTTGATGAAGTGGTTGGAGCTGTACGATGGTGTGCAGTCATGTGTTAGCAGGGTGAATAGAAGGGGGCTCAGCACACATCCTTGTGGGGCCCCTGTGTTCAATGTGATGGTGCTAGATGTGTTACTCCCGATCCGTACTGTCTGTGGTCTCCCGGTCAGGAAGTCTAGCAGCCAGTTACACATTGAGGTGTTCAGCCCCAGACTGTATACAGACTTATACTGTATTGTCTGTTTTCAATTTCGTAAGTTGATTAAAAAACATTAGGTTTGATTTAAATGTGCCTGAAACTTCACATAGGCCTATATTAAATGTATACTAAAAATATGTATTTGTATCTACTCAAGATTTTAAAATAGATGGTAACATGTCCTGGTCTGGTTGGCAGGTGTGGTCCAAACCCATTGTGACCAGCAGCACCAGTAGAGTGGGATGATGTTTTACTTCCACCTCACCTGAACCTTCAGGCATCCTCAGGTATTTATGCAGGCGTCAGCAACAGATGATCAGTCAGGGTTCTGAGTTTCCAAGCAACCAGCTGAGACCAGGAAGTGACGTCAGCATCATGGCCACTGACTTGTTTGCAGCCTGTGCGAGGCTGACTGGACTTGATCCAGTTAGAAATGTAAATTCTGATGTTGGTGACAAGTTGTATTAAAATAAATCTGCAGCTGCGCCTATAATGGTCCTGCTGGAGCGTCAGCACCTGGGTCTCCACTCCTCACATCTGAGGAGGAAATGATTGAATCCAGTTAAAATGAATGACTATTTGGGACAAAATAAATTAGATTAATACGATTCTATTTTGTTTACATCTTTTTTTTTTTTAAAGCTGATGGTTTTCATGCAGGCTCTTAACACCACAGCGGTGCCCGGAGCTCGTGCGTCAGGTGCTTTGGGTAATAATTGACAGGTGGAGAGTTCACAGCGGCTGCCTCAGCACTGAGAGCCTCCCAGCATGGTCAAGTGAGGGTCATCTTCCACAACTGGGCCCCGCGACCAGTTAAAAAACAACTAGAAGAATCATGCGCGCTGTGGTCATTTTGGCGCTTCTCGCGCTGCGCGCCGCGGCCGCGAAGCCCCACGCTGCTGGTCTGAAGACGTGGGCGCGCTTCAGCAGACTCCCCTTCCCCGGAGACAAGGCGTTCCTGCACGGAACCTTCCCCAAGAACTTCATGTGGGCCGTGGGCACCGCCGCGTACCAGGTGGAGGGCGCGTTCGACAAGGACGGCAAGGGCCTCTCCATCTGGGACACTTTTACGCGCGGCGGGAACCGCATGGCCACGGGGGATGTGGGCAGCGACAGCTACCACAACGTCCACGCGGACATCCGCGCGCTCCGTCAGCTGGGGGTCAGCCACTACAGGTTCTCCCTGTCCTGGTCCAGGATCTTCCCCAACGGCACGCGCGGGAGCCTCAACGAGCGCGGCGCCAGCTACTACCGCGCGCTGCTGCGCCGGCTGCGGGAGGCGCGCGTGCAGCCGGTGGTCACGCTGCACCACTGGGACCTGCCCGAGCCGCTGCAGCAGCGCCTGGGCGGCTGGAGCAACCCGGACATGGTGGCCATCTTCAGGGACTACGCAGACTTCTGCTTCCGCGCGTTCGGGGAGCACGTGAAGCTGTGGATCACCGTGGACAACCCGTTCGTCGTGGCGCAGCACGGGTACGGCACCGGGGTGGTCGCGCCCGGGGTCAAGACCGACCCTGACCTCCCGTACAGGGTGGGACACAATCTACTGAAGGTACACCATTATACCGAAGAGCATTGCATTCACCCAAAAAAAATATTTGTTGACTCATGATCTCATAATTATGAGATATCTCATTATGAGATCAGATGTCGACATCTGATCTCATAATTATGAGATAGGCTAATATCTCGTAATTATGAGATCAGTCATAATTATGAGATAATATCTCATAATTATGAGATCAGATGTCATAATTATGAGATATCTCATAATGAGATATCTCATAATTATTAGATCAGATGTCATAATTATGAGATAATTATGAGATAATATCTCATAATTATGAGATCCTGATCTCATAATTATGAGATATTATCTCACTATGAGACAATATCTCATAATTATTAGATCAGATGTCATAATTATGAGATAATTATTAGATAATAGCTCACTATGAGACAATATCTCATAATTATGAGATCCTGATCTCATAATTATGAGATATTATCTCACTATGAGACAATATCTCATATTTATTGTTTATGTTTATTAAATTTGTTCTTTTTTTTTTACAAAAGAAACAATACAAGACAATCCCATAAATGATAATGTACAAAATATAAAAAAAATGAAAGGTAGCAGAAAGAAGAATAAATCTTATTATCAGAAAGTTCATTCTCAATAGTCCAGGTATCAAATCCGCTCATTCTCAATCAGTTCATCTGGACAATGGCGCAATCTTATTATATCTGCCCCTTTTCTCCAACAATCAGATTAAACAATAATAATCTTCAACCAACAGTACAAAATGACTAACTCTTTCTAATTTTCTAACTAATACAATACACATTACGCTATTTCATATATATTTTTTAACACATTCGTTTTGATCATTTTCTTAAATGTAAACATTGACTTGGCATTTTTAACTACATTCTCCAAGCCATTCCATAATCTAATTCCCTGGATTGAGGTAGAACGTCCCTTCAAACTAGTTCTGAATTGTGGTTTTACAAACATCTCTGTCCCCTTAAGATTATAACAACTTTGTCTTTTAACAAAATGCATTTGGATATTTAAAGGTAATGCATTATTTTGAGCCCTATACATAACTGATAAAATATTATAGTCTACCAAATCATGGAACTTCAATAACTTCAGTTGATAAAATAATGTACTTGATGGATGACGGTAATGTTTTCTAGTGATAATTCTTACAGCTCTTTTCTGTAATACAAAAATAGGCTTTGTGATTGTTTTACACGCATTCCCCCAAACATCAATACAATAGATTAAGTGTGGAACAATGATTGTGTTATACAACAAATACAGAGCTTTATCATTCAATAGGTCTCTGACTTTGTACAGTACTGCAATCGATTTAGCTATTTTTATTCTTACAGAATTTATGTGTTGTTTCCATGTCAGTTTGTCATCAATAATGACACCCAAAAACTTCACCTCACTCACTCTACAAATCTCAACACCCTCAATTTTGAGTGGAACATCAACAGTTTTCTTTTTATTACATCATGTAATTAGTTTTTTCTAGATTTAATGATAATTTATTTATTTTAAACCAAGTTTGTATCTTGACAAATTCTGTCTTTATCAATTCCAACATTTGTTCTATATCTTCACCTAAACAGAAAAATGTGGTATCATCAGCAAAAAGTACACATTTAAGGAGTCCTGACACATTTACCAAGTCATTCACATATAAAATAAATAGCTTTGGTCCAAGTACAGAGCCTTGGGGAACTCCACATGTGATATTACAGAGGTCAGATCTTACATCATTTATTTGTACAAATTGTTTCCTATCTTTCAAGTAGCTAGATACCCACTGTAATGCTGGTCCTCTAATACCATATTTGTTCAGTTTTTCAAGGAGAATGGTGTGATCAATAGTATCAAATGCTTTTTTTAAATCAACAAAAATACTGATACAATATTGTTTTTGATCGACAGCAGTAGTTATTTGTTCCATTAATTCCATGAGAGCCATTGATGTAGAGTTTTTTGCTCTAAACCCATACTGACTGTTGCTTAGAATATTTTGTTTATCTATAAATTGATCTAGTCTGTTTACAAATAGTTTTTCAAGAATTTTTGAAAACTGTGGTAACAAGGATATAGGTCTATAATTGTTGAACACACATTTATCACCATTTTTAAAAAGAGGAACTACCTTAGCTACTTTCATATTATCTGGAAATATTCCTGTTGAAAATGATAAATTACATATGTATGTAAACGGCTCAATAACATGGCTCATTATGTCCTTTACAAACATCATATCCATGTCCACCCAGTCCTTTGATCTCTTGTCTGTAAGATTTTTTACTACATTCATTATTTCCTCTTTGTTGGTTCCATTTAGAAAAATACTATTTGCACAACCTTTAATTGAATGGATCACATTATTATCTGCTTTTGGTATTTTAGCTGCAAGGCTTGATCCAACATTCACAAAATATTGATTAAATCCATTTACAATTTCATTTTCATCATGAATTTCATCGTTGTCTTTTACAAAGTATTTTGAAATACCAGTTTTTGTTTTATGATTCTTCAGGACACTATTCATTACTCGCCATGTTGCTTTCATATCACCATTACTTTTATCTAATAATTTACTATAATATTCTTTCTTATGTTTCCTTATAATCCCTACTAATTTATTTTTATACTTTTTATATTTTTCTTCAGCGCTCTGACTTCGCAATTTCAAGAAACATGAATACAAATAATTCTTTTTTTACAAGCATTTCTCAACCCTTTTGTCATCCATGGTTGATCAACCGTATTTCTCTTTGTATGATTTGTTTGCACACAATTCTTTTCATACAGAGCCTCCAAGATATTCATAAACTCATCATATGCTCTGTTCGCATCATCAACATACACATCACTCCAGTCTTGTTTATCCAGATCCTCTTTCAATTTTTCCAAAACTCTTTTTGACGTGTTTATGATCTTTTTCTTAGTTGTAACTGCTTTTGTGATGTTTTGATCATTTTTATAGATTGTGAAAACTGGTAAATGATCACTTAAGTCGGTCATTAAGATACCACCTATCACGTCCCCATTTGTTATATTTGTGAAAATATGATCAATTATTGTGGGACTGTGAGTTGTAATTCTTGTTGGCTTTGATATCAATGGATACATAACTGTACATTGAGTTTATAAATGTGCTTATGTTATTTGAATCTGTTTTATTTCCCATATCAATGTTAAAGTCTCCACACAAAAAAACTTTTTTATTAAAACTCTTCTCCATTAGCTCCAAGATTTTATCCGTGAATATTTCTATATTTGCTCCTGGTGATCTATATACACAACTTATTATTATGTTTTTATCGTTTTTGTTTATTATTTCTATTGTTATCATTTCCATAATATTATCAACTATTATTGACATTTCACTATTTAATTTACATTTTATTTCATTATTGACAAATAGAGCGACTCCACCACCTCTTTTATTATTTCTGTTCATATGATATAATTCATACCCCTCGATGTGAATATTACTTGTGTTATCATCATTGAGCCATGTCTCTGACAGCGCTATTATCGTAAAAGTTCTATTTAACTGTTTTAAGTAATCTGTTATTTTGGATATGTTTGCATTTATACTTCTGCTATTAAAGTGAATAATAGAGAGAACTCCATTTGATATATTGATGTCATTAAATTGCTCTTCATTATAATATGCGCTATCTTTTATTACAGGAAAAAATTTGCATCAATCACATTTTCAACATTATATATTTTAGGTTCTGAGTCTTCGTATGTTGTCATGTTCTAATGTATTTGTTCATTTCACTGTATATTCAGCTCCCCGGGCGCTTTCTATGGCTGCCCACTGCACCACCTGGTGGTGGTTGGTTTAAATGCAGAGACAAATTTCGTCTTGTATGGGAAACATACACAGATGACAAAAATGTGACATTTATCTTTATTTTTATTTATATTTTATCCATTTTGAGTGTGAGTTGTTTCATTGATTTGTAATCTTTCATTTCCTGAATTCATCCAGATCCTTCAGCTCTTATATATATATATATATATATATATATATATATATACAAATAAATACAAATAAATACAAAAAAAGAATAACAACTGAATAAAATGAAAATTTAAATGCAGCTAAGTAGTGAGATGTGCTTTTTTTTAGAATATGTCCGGGGGCACCTCAAATTGTCCTTGGGGGCACCACGTTGGTGACCCCTGCTGTAGATACTTGGTTGTGGATGAATACCTTTCATGGTTGCCATTTGCCTATAGAATTCCAACTTATCTGTAGCTTTCGTGGACTGTACCTAGCTTTCCTTCAATCTGTACCTAACACAGATTGAACATCTGCATCCTCTTTAACATCCCCTCATATACCGTCTGAGATCAGTTGTCCCAAGTTTGTCTACCATATGGGTTTTATCACAGTGGTGGGTATGGGCAGAAACGTGTGACATTAGAAACTGAATTTGAATGACTCAGACTGAATCTGTATTTGTGTAATTTGAAATCAAATCCATTGGTATGAAAATTAATTTCACTAAATTGAAACTGAATTANCCAAGAACTTCATGTGGGCCGTGGGCACCGCCGCGTACCAGGTGGAGGGCGCGTTCGACAAGGACGGCAAGGGCCTCTCCATCTGGGACACTTTTACGCGCGGCGGGAACCGCATGGCCACGGGGGATGTGGGCAGCGACAGCTACCACAACGTCCACGCGGACATCCGCGCGCTCCGTCAGCTGGGGGTCAGCCACTACAGGTTCTCCCTGTCCTGGTCCAGGATCTTCCCCAACGGCACGCGCGGGAGCCTCAACGAGCGCGGCGCCAGCTACTACCGCGCGCTGCTGCGCCGGCTGCGGGAGGCGCGCGTGCAGCCGGTGGTCACGCTGCACCACTGGGACCTGCCCGAGCCGCTGCAGCAGCGCCTGGGCGGCTGGAGCAACCCGGACATGGTGGCCATCTTCAGGGACTACGCAGACTTCTGCTTCCGCGCGTTCGGGGAGCACGTGAAGCTGTGGATCACCGTGGACAACCCGTTCGTCGTGGCGCAGCACGGGTACGGCACCGGGGTGGTCGCGCCCGGGGTCAAGACCGACCCTGACCTCCCGTACAGGGTGGGACACAACCTACTGAAGGTGAGTCTACACCATTATACGGAAGAGCACTGCATTCACCAAAAATTTTTAAAAAAAAATTGACATCTGATCTCATAATTATATGAGATAATATCTCATAATGAGATATCTCATAATTATGAGATAATATCTCATAATGAGATATCTCATAATTATGAGATATCCCACAATTATGAGATAATATCTCATAATGAGATATCTCATAATTATGAGATATTATCTCATAATGAGATATCTCATAATTATGAGATAAGATGTCATAATTATGAGATTTTATCTCATAATTATGATATCTCATAATTATGACAGCTGATCTCATAATTATGAGATAAGATGTCATAATTATGAGATAATTATGAGATTTTATCTCATAATTATGAGATAATATCTCATAAGTATGAGATCATGAGTCAAATTTTTTATTTATTTGGTGATTACAATGCTCTTCCGTACCATCCCGCTTTTAAGGCTTATTTTTTTACTAACTCTTTATTTTTGCGACATTTGGTCTCTTTATATTAAAAATAAAAAATAAAAAGATTATAAGTCAGTCAAGTTTTCATACATTGAGTTAAAATATGTTTGATAATAACTGATACTTGTAGATATTTCGAGGGCTGTCAATTATATTTGTCTGTTAGCAAAATATCTTGTGAAGCACAGGATGGATTTTAATAAAACTTTCAGAAAGTAATCAGTGGATGCACCTCTAAATGTTTAACTTTTAAAGTCAATCCAAGTCGAGATGGCTGCTACAACAACCTGACTTTTAAAAACACTGACATGAGTATGATTCTGTCAAATGTACTGATATTGATCAACATTTCTGTGGTTATAGCTGAGATCCACTGACTCCAAACGCTACAAGATATTTGCTTATAAAACATTTTAATTACTGGAGCACATCCCATTTGTCTGTTAGCGAAATATGCCATCAATCACTGGACAGGTTTTAACGAAACATACAGAAGGTAATCAATGGATGCACATTTACAAATTATTAACTATTGGAGTCCATCCAATGTAAGATATCCGCCACAGCTAGTTAACATGAGTGAACACAGAAATGGTTATAACTCATCCATTTGAACAGATATGGAGTTAAGGGAGATGTAGTAGCTGAGAGTCTCTCACAGCACACACTCTTGAGTGTAGCTTCTATAAAATAAAAAAACTGGCATTAACGGTGGCATATGATATGACATCATTCCTTCGTTTTATGTTTTATAGCTTCTAATGCAAACGTAATTTACACTATCGTCGTCTCGAAGTGATGTTTCTTCTGCCGCCTCCTGTTTTAAACCAAATCACGAGTTCATCGGTGAAGGCTACCTGTGGGACAGACCTGGATGGCAGACTGAAGAAGTCCTCTGGAGTTCGCAGCGTTTCTCACTTAAAGAAACTGGTCCAGTTAACAGGATTTAACCTT
Source organism: Garcialebias charrua (assembly GCA_038048925.1). NCBI lineage: Eukaryota > Metazoa > Chordata > Actinopteri > Cyprinodontiformes > Rivulidae > Garcialebias > Garcialebias charrua. The sequence continues at coordinate 37,540 of JBBPBX010002201.1, read as the reverse complement.
GTTTGTTTGAATCGCTTGTTGTTTCTGCAGGCTCATGCGGCTGCCTGGCACCTCTACGACCGCCACTATCGAGCCCGTCAGCAGGGCCAGGTCTCCATGGCTCTGGCCTCCCACTGGATCAAGCCCAGCCGCACCCGCTTGGAGAGCCTGCGGGAGTGCCAGTGCTCCCTGGACCACGTTTTGGGCTGGTTCGCCCGGCCGCTGTTCGTGGACGGAGACTACCCCTCCTGCATGAAGGAGAGGCTGGGCGCCCGGCTGCCCTCCTTCACCCAGGAGGAGAAGGAGCACGTGAGAGGAACGGCCGACTTCTTCGCCCTCTCTCACGGGGCGACCCTGAGCTTTCAGCTCATCAACGACAGCCTGAAGTTTGGGCAGCTGGAGGATCTGGACCTGAGGATGCTGCTGTACTGGGTCAGTGCAGAGTACGGCAAGCCGCCAATCTTTGTGGTGCAAAGTGGTTGGTAGGTTTCCAAACTCAGTCATAATCTTGTTTTTTGGAGGAGGGGGGGTGATGCTGCCGCTTATGGAACTACTTGTTTGCTTGACACAGGTACGTCCTCGGTAACACCAAGACAGAAGATCCAAAACACATGTACTACCTCAAGAGGTTCATTGCAGAGGCACTAAAATGTGAGTCCACAGGCGCCAGACACCAATGAATTCATCTGAAGCGTTAATCAGAATCAGAATATCTTTATTGACATTGCACCAAGGTACAATGGGAACATGTACGCACAGTCATCCTAAAGCTGGACTAAGTGTACGAAGCTGCAGCTGGTTATCAGTGCGGCCATCTCTTCCTTATCAGAATGATAATCTTAGATATGAAAAGGGAGAAGAACCACGAGGGTAGATCAGAGTCAGAGAGTCTTTATTGTCATTGGCACCGCATGTGGTACATGTGATGAAAACGAGATTATGTACACGGGGTCCCAGTTACATCCAACAACAAATGCAAGAGAAAAACAGTAATAACATCTAGAATTAACTAAGAGAAACATCAACTAGTAATACACTAAGCCCTAATATAGTGGAAAAACATCATTATAAACAGCAGCACGAACATGAGTCTGTATGAGCAGATGGTCACAGATGAACACAGCAACAAGAAAACAGATCAGCATCAGCATGATGTGATATTTTGCAGTGTTTATTCTTATTATTTATTTATTCATGAGTCTAACAGCCTCAGGGTAGAAGCTGTTCCTCAGTCTAGTGGTTCTACATTTGATGCTCCTCAACCTCCGTCCTGAGGGGAGTGGGGCAAAGAGTGAGTGTGCTGGGTGAGTGAGGTCTTTCATGATGCAGGTGGCTCTTTTCCTGCATCTGGAGGTGTAAATGTCTGTGATGGTGGGGAGACTGACTCCAACAGACTTCTGTGCAGCCTTCACCACTCTCTGTAGAGCTTTCCTCTCTGCAACTGTGCAGCCTCCATGCCACACATTGATGCTGGAGCACAGGATGCTCTCCACTGCACACCTGTAGAAGGAGGTGAGGACTGGGCTGCTCAGACCAGCTCGTCTCAGCCGTCTGAGGAAGTAGAGTCTCTGATGACCTTTCTTGATCAGGCTGGTGGTGTTGTTGCTCCAGCTGAGGTTATCATTCAAGTGTACACCCAAGTATTTGTAGCTGGAGACCACCTCCACCGCAGATCCACCTATGTTCAGTGGGGCATGGGTGTGTTTGTTCCTTCTGAAGTCCACAATCATCTCCTTTGTCTTCTTCACATTCATGTGAAGATTATTCTCTTTGCACCAGCTCTCCAGATGTTCCACCTCCTGTCTGTAGCTGGACTCATCATTGTTTGTGATGCATCCCACCCTGTAATTTATGGTTGAATGCAATGCCCTTCCGTACCGCTGTATCATCTGCAAACTTAACAATATGACAGCCTGGATGTGTGGCTGTACAATCAGAGTGGTACTGGGTGGTGGTATTACAAAATATATATTTCACATCTTGTCTATTAGGACACTATATGAGACATAAAAAAACTCTACCAGCAAGCACAGTTAAGACAAATCATATGCATTTGAGGTCCAGGTGGTGAGATTAGTCCATGAGCCTTGTTCAGATCAGCCACTGTTCTGTTGATGTTTCCAGCCAGCCGTTCTGATAAGCGCTACAGAAAGTTCTCCGGGGAGGGGGGTGTGATACATGCAGTTGTTGTCCTCAGTTACTCATGACCCAGGAGAAATTTGATAGTCAGCCCTTCCAAGGCTGTTTGGGGAGTCAGATTTGAGATAAGCATGATTATTGTTTTTTCAAGCAGACAGTTTACTTTTTCTGCAGTCTTGAGTCCAGATGGACGATCCAAATCCAATATGATCCAATTGTGGGAATCCTTCCACTGATCCAAGCTATGAATCCTCATCTAGATTGATTCCACCTCGCTGACGAGTCCCAAACCCTGCGGGTGGCCTGCGATTCTCAGAGATTGCCTCCACCTTCCGGCTAAGCTCGTAAAGCAGCTGATTTATTTAGGTCACGGCACGGATCAAACTCTCACTCTGACCCGGGAGCTTTGACATGACATTAATCACCGCTGAAGTCTTCCTCATTTTCAGATAGAATAGTGTTCCACAGATGCCGAACAGCAAAGCACCTGCTATCATAAATCCAATTACCATATTTTCCGGTGTATAGGTCGCACCTTTTTATGGTTTTTTCAAGGCCTGCGACCTATACACCAGTGCGACCTATTTATGGATTTTTTTTCATATTTTTAGACCAATTTTTGGCTGAGTTATGGCCCTTTTTCCCTGTTGCATAAAATGGTGCAGTACCAGTTTCGGCCACCAGGGGGCAGTGCAAGTGCAGTACCAGTTTCGGCCGCTATGATCGCTAAAGAGGCCTGTACCAGTATTCTGCTTTATTTACAGATTTATTTGGGTGTAGCTGTAACTGTCAAAGTGCATTTCAATCAGCTGCACCTCCAGATGCTGCATATTTCAGCTCACAGTCAGCTCCACCTCCAGATAATAATAATAATAATAATGAATTCCATTTATAATGCACTTTTCATTAATAAAAATCTCAAAGTGCTACAAAGTGTAACAAAGCAAAGATCAAAATGAAACAAGTGATAAAATCAAATAAAATCAATAATAATATCGACTAAGATCAAAGATAAAATCATGTGGATGCAGATTAGGCTTGCTTAAAAAATAAATAAAATAAAACAAGTGATAAAATCTAGTAAAATATAATAAAATTGCTGCAGCTATCCTGCACTGGTTTCCACAGCAGCTGCAACTCTGAGCAGATCACCTTCAGCTGCAACTGATTTGTCATTTATTAACAAAAATTAAAGTGAGACACAGTCTTACAAAAAAGGCAGCCAACAAACATTTTTTTAGGAGTCTGTAGTTTAATTTTAATGATGTTGGTGGTATTTACATTTTGAAATAAGCTGATTTGTAATAATTTATTAACAAATATCAAAGTGAGACACAGTTTTACAAAAAAGGCAGCCAACAAACATTTTTTTAGGAGTCTGTAGTTTAATTTTAATGATGTTGGTGGTATTTACATTTTGAAATAAGCTGATTTGTAATAATTTATTGACAAAAATTAAAGTGAGACACAGTCTTACAAAAATGGCAGCTAACAAATGTAGGTGCGACCTAGGTGCGACCTATACACCGGTGCGACCTATTTACGGATTTTTCCAGTTTATTGATAAATATTAGACACTGCGACCTATACACAGGTGCGACCTATACACCAGAAAATACGGTATATACATATCTTGGGCATCCTCCACAGACAGGACTGACAGACACATCACCTTCCAATCACCCCAGGAATCCATGACGTATCCCCCAGAATGTGTCTGTGAAGGGCAAGCTGGCTCCCCCGGACCTTGTCGCTTTGTAGAAAAAATCTTGTCAATAGAGTGGATCGTCCATGATACCAGATCCATAATCACTTTGCGTTCGAGAGATGAGTGCCGAGGAACTGCACACAAGACAAAGAGCCACGCAGGGTGAGGAAAAACGGGAGAGGAAAGGAGAGAAGCTGCCGCTTGTGACCAGAGCCAGGCAAAAAAATTAATAAAGTGACATCTTGATGATTAACCTCGTTACGCTCTGTGTTGCTCAGCGATCGTCATAGATGGAGTAAACGTGATCGGATACACGGCCTGGTCCCTGATCGATGGCTTCGAGTGGCACAGAGAGTATGGCATCCGACGTGGACTGTACTACGTTGACTTCAACACTCCTGACATGAAGAGGGAGCCAAAAACATCTGCCACTTTTTACAGGTAGGTGTGTGAGTGCACGTTAGAAAAATATTAGTGGGTTTCTGTTGATTGTGAGAAACTACAGTGTGAACGCTGACCGGCAGGAGAAATATGCAAAAGAAACCGAATCCGAGTTCCATCTATCTGACTTTTTATTCTGTTTCTTCCTTTGCGTGTCGCGGGGCAGAAGGGGCCAATTTCCAGAAACCATTGTGTGAGAGGCGGGGGACACCCTGGACAGGTCTCCAGTCCGTCACAGGGACACATAAAACGAGACAAACAAGCATTCACTCACACCAAGGGACAATTAGCGTTACCAGATTACGTAACCTGCATGTTTCAGTCTGTGGGAGGACACCGGGGTACTTGTAGAAAACCTATGCGTGCATGTGGAGAACACGCAAACTCCAGACACAAAGGCTCGGAATCAAACCTGCAACATTCCAAGGCGACAACACTAACCACTGCTCTGCTGTGCTGTCTTGAAACTGAGCTGTGAAAGCTTAAAAAAAATACAGCGCTATCTAAGAGCTAAATATTTATATTTTATAGTTATACAATATTAATATATTTTATATTTATATATATTTTCATATATATATATATATATA
>JBBPBX010002201.1:15878-28308 GCA_038048925.1 Garcialebias charrua | reverse complement strand
CCGTGTCATTTGAGATGCTGGTAAGAAACTTTTTCACTTTTTATTCAAAGTCACAGCACTTCCAAGCTAAAACATTTAAGTGTGTAAGAAAAATGTGCTAGCGTTTGACTTTATCTCCACACTGAAAGTTTTTTTTTTAGATGTGTGTGTTTGTAGCACCCACCCGCTTGTCCACTTTTGTTTCAGGTGGATGAGATCAGGCAGGTGGGGGTGAACCACTTCCACTTTTCCCTCAACTGGTCAGCTCTGGTGCCCACGGGTGATGTGGCTCAGCCAAACGCCACCCTGCTGAGGTACTACCGCTGCTTCACCCGTCAGCTGCTGTTGGCCAACGTCACCCCTGTGGTCACCCTGTGGCACCACACACGGCAACGCAGCGGCCTGCCGGCCCCGCTGGACGCTGCCAACAAGTGGCTGAACAGGTGGGAAACAGCTTAAGATTCACAAACACCATCCATCCATCCATCCATCTTCTTCCGCTTATCCGGGGTCGGGTCGCGGGGGTAGCAGCCTAAGTAGGGAGGCCCAGACTTCCCTCTCCCCAGCCACTTGGAGCAGCTCCTCCGGGGGAATCCCAAGGCGTTCCCAGGCCAGCCGAGAAACATAGTCCCTCCAGCGTGTCCTGGGTCTTCCTCTGGGTCTCCTCCCGGTGGGACATGCCCGGAACACCTCACCAGGGAGGCGTCCAGGAGGCATCCTAACCAGATGCCCGAGCCACCTCAACTGGCTCCTCTCGATGTGGAGAAGCAGCGGCTCTACTCCGAGTCCCTCCCGGATGACTGAGCTTCTCACCCTATCTCTAAGGGAGAGTCCAGCCACCCTGCGGAGAAAACTCATTTCAGCCGCTTGTATCCGAGATCTTGTTCTTTCGGTCATAACCCAAAGCTCATGACCATAGATGAGGGTGGGAACGTAGATCGATCGGTAAATTGAGAGCTTTGCCTTTTGACTCAGCTCTCTCTTCACCACGACAGACCGGTACAGCGCCCGCTTCACTGCGGACGCTGCACCTATCCGCCTATCGATCTCACGCTCCAGTTTTCCCTCATTCGTGAACAAGATCCCGAGATACTTAAACTCCTCCACTTGGGGCAGGACCTCCTCCCCGACCCGGAGAGGGCATGCTACCCTTTTCCGGCTCAAGACCATGGCCTCGGATTTGGAGGAACTGATCCTCATCCCGGCCGCATCACACTCGGCTGCAAACCGCTCCAGTGAAAGTTGTAAATCACGAACTGATGAAGCCAGTAGGACCACATCATCTGCAAAAAACAGAGAAGCGATTCTAAGGTCACCAAAACGGATCCTCTCAACACCTTGGCTGCGCCTAGAAATTCTGTCCATAAAAGTTATGAACAGAATCGGTGACAAAGGGCAACCTTGGCGGAGTCCAACTCTCACCGGAAACGAGCCTGACTTACTGCCGGCAATGCGGACCAAGCTCTGACACCGGTCGTACAGGGACCTAACAGCCCTTATCAAAGGGCCTGGTACCCCATACTCCCGGAGTACCCCCCACAGAACCCCCCGAGGGACGCGGTCGAATGCCTTCTCCAAGTCCACAAAGCACATGTAAACTGGTTGGGCAAACTCCCACGCACCCTCCAGGACCCTGTTGAGGGTGTAGAGCTGGTCCAGTGTTCCACGACCAGGACGAAAACCACACTGCTCCTCCTGAATCCGAGGTTCGACTATCCGACGGACCCTCCTCTCCAGAACCCCTGAATAGACCTTACCAGGGAGGCTTAAGAGTGTGATCCCCCTATAGTTGGAACACACCCTACGGTCCCCCTTTTTGAATAGGGGAACCACCACCCCAGTCTGCCAATCCAAGGGAACTGCCCCCGATGTCCACGCGATATTGCAGAGTCGCGTAAGCCAACACAACCCTACAACATCCAGAGCCCTAAGGAACTCCGGGCGAATCTCATCCACCCCCGGAGCCTTGCCACCGCGGAGCTTTTTAACCACCTCGGCGACCTCAGCACCAGAGATCGGAGAACCCGACCCAAAGTCCCCAGGCTCTGCTTCCTCAGTGGAAGACGTGCCAGTAGGATTGAGGAGGTCTTCGAAGTATTCCGCCCACCGACTCACAACATCCCGAGTTGAGGTCAGCAGCACGCCACCTCCACCATAAATGGTGTTGGTCTCGTACCTCTTTCCCCCCCTGAGACGCCGGATGGTGGACCAGAATCGCCTCGAAGCCGTACGGAAGTCATTCTCCATGGCCTCTCCGAACTCCTCCCACGCCCGAGTTTTTGCCTCAGCAACCACCCGAGCCGCATGCCGCTTGGACTGCCGGTACCTATCAGCTGCTTCCGGGGTCCCACAAGCCAAAAAGGCCCAATAGGACTCCTTCTTCAGCCTGACAGCATCCCTCACTGCCGGTGTCCACCACCGGGTTCGAGGGTTGCCACCACGACAGGCACCAACAACCTTGCGGCCACAGCTCCGATAAGCTGCCTCGACAATAGAGGCGCGGAACACGGCCCACTCGGACTCCATGTCCCCCGCCTCCCTCGGAACGTGTTCAAAGCTCTCCCGGAGGTGGGAGTTAAAGCTCCGTCTTACGGGAGACTCTGCCAGACGTTCCCAGCAGACCCTCACAATACGTTTGGGTCTGCCAGGTCTGACCGGCATCCTCCCCCACCATCGGAGCCAACTCACCACCAGGTAGTGGTCAGTTGACAGCTCCGCCCCTCTCTTCACCCGAGTGTCCAAGACATGCGGCCGCAGATCAGATGAGACGACAACAAAGTCGATCATCGAACTGCGACCTAGGGTGTCCTGGTGCCAAGAGCACATATGGACACCCTTATGCTTAAACATGGTGTTCGTTATGGACAATCCATGACGAGCACAGAAGTCCAATAACAGAACACCACTCTGGTTCAGATCAGGGGGGCCGTTCCTCCCAACCACACCCCTCCAGGTCTCACTGTCATTGCCCACGTGAGCGTTGAAGTCCCCCAGTAGAACAAGGGAGTCCCCAGGAGGCGCACTCTCCAATACCCCCTCCAAGGACTCCAAAAAGGGTGGGTAGTCTGAGCTGCCGTTTGGTGCATAGGCACAAACAACAGTCAGAGCCCGTCCCCCCACACGTAGGCGAAGGGAGGCTACCCTCTCGTTCACCGGGGTGAACCCCAACGTACAGGCACCAAGATGGGGGGCAACCAGTATGCCCACTCCTGCTCGGCGCCTCTCACCAGGGGCAACTCCAGAGTGGAAGAGTGTCCAACCCCTCTCAAGGAAACTGGTTCCAGAGCCAGAGCCATGCGTTGAGGTGAGTCCGACTATTTCTAGTCGGAACCTCTCAACCTCACACACTAGCTCAGGCTCCTTCCCCACCAGAGAGGTGACATTCCATGTCCCAATGGCCAGCTTCTGTAGCCGAGGATCAGACCGCCAGGGTCCCCGCCCTCGGCCACCACCCATCTCACATTGCACCCGACCCCTTTGGCCCCTCCCACAGGTGGTGAGCCCATGGGAAGGGGGACCCACGTCTCCTCTTCGGGCTGTGCCCGGCCGGGCTCCATGGGTAAAAGCCCGGCCACCAGGCGCTCGCCAGCGTGCCCCACCTCCGGGCCTGGCTCCAGAGTGGGGCCCCGGTGACCCGCGTCCGGGCGAGGGAAAACTTAGTCCATTTATTTCACTCATCATAGGGGTTTTTGGGCTGCACTTTGTCTGGTCCCTCACCTAGGACCTGTCTGCCTTGGGTGACCCTACTAGGGGCATGAAGCCCCTGACAGCATAGCTCCTAGGATCATTGGGACACTCAAACCCCTCCACCACGGTAAGGTGGCAGCCCAGGGAGACGAACACGTCTAAGATAAACGAAACATGGATCTCCATCAAGCACGGTTTATTGCTATAGATGCTTTATAGATTTTATACGTCTACCTTATAATGTTTTGCAAGTTTTTTGATACTTTGTTTAAAAAAAAAATGTATTTCTCTCCTTTGTTTTTTTCTCTTTTGTTTTCTATTGTTTATTGTTTAAGGAAATTCTACAATTGCTGTTCATCGTTCAAAAGTTTTAGCAGGTCGCTTTCGTAAATGAGCCATGAGGCTCAATAAGATTTACCTGACTTATGCTACGTTCACACCAAACGCATCAAAATGCTCCCAATGCACCGTGTTTGCTGCTTGTCACCAGATGTGTGTTCACACCGAACGCGCGCAGTTGGAGCAGCGTCTGGCTCCCTTCCCGGTCGGGTTTGTTTTGTTTTTTGTACACTGGGCAGATAATATCAGCTGTACGTGAGCCTCGTTAACACTTGAGTGGGTTTTCTACGAGCCGAACTGCAGCTCCTAAAGTCTTTGTTGAGATTAAAACGTTTTTTTATGTTTGGGGTGATCGTACACTCGAGCAGACAGCATCAACAGTAAAAATGCCACGTTTCTTACCAGAGTCTGGTGGTGTCTTAATGGAGGCTTGATGGGGTAAGTTTAAAAAGTCCAAAAACACTCGCGTCGTTGTTGCGTCATCACATCGCAGAGTCTCTCCCGATTGGTTGCTGCGACGTATCGAGCAGCCAAAGTTCATTTGAATGAACTTTGGCTGCTCGACATGTCGTCTGCTTTAATAATAATAGTAATAATAATTAATTCAATTTATAACGCACTTTTCATTACTGAAAATCTCAAAGTGCTACACATATATTGAATGCTACACACATTCATAAACCGGTGGCGGCAGACTACCATGCAAGGTGCTTTCCAGTCCTACCGGGAGCAACTCAGGGTTAAGTGTCTTGCCCAAGGACACAACGACACATGGTGCGGGTCCCGGGAGTCGAACCGCCAACTTTCCGATCGGGAGAAGACTGCCATTACCACTACACCACGGCCGCCCCATTCTTCACTGCTTTGGATGCGCGCGTCCGTGGGAAAGAACTGCCGCTCCCTGCTGCGCTGCTTGAAATGCTCAAGATGCGCCGCGCCTGGCCGTGCCTCCCCTGGCTGCGCCTCCACATAGACTTTGCATGTAAAGTGGCTGCTTCGACGCGTTTGGTGTGAACCCGGCATTAAAGGTTGAATGAATTGCATTTTACAGCTCGGACAGACTGATGGAAGCATGCAGCGACGAACAGTGAGCCTTTAGTCAGCAGAAAGCAGTGCTTTTATTTTTAAAAAGAGTTAATGAATTAATTTGTTATATTTGAGATAAAGCATTTATCATTTTACTGACCAATCTGCATTAAATCATCCACTCACCCAGGATGCTCACTGTCACCTCCTAAGATCACAGTGATTGGCTAGAGCTTCTTGTACTTATTCAAATTAGCTGTACAGTAATTGCATGCTAAACTGTTCAAACCCCTAAATATTTTATTTCATAGGCCAAGACTTAAGTGGGGATAAAAGCAGGATTTGTTTGTTTGAGAAGCTTCTTTGAATTCGCAAGAGTTAACCCCATTTAGTTCATATTATCTCACAGGTTGTGTTTTTATGCGGCAGGCTTAACGCTGTGTTGTAAATTTTTGAAAATTAAAATCTGAGACTTCCTTCTCTGTTTAAATTGGTCTTTTTTTCTTGTTTGACATTAATGGCTTCCTCCCAAAACTATCTGTCTTCTCCATCTTAAATATGGACACTCTGGTTCTCCTTGAGGTGCAGGAGAGCCAGCTTAGTTTCTCCAGTATAGAGAGCTGAACATTCTTCACTGCACTGAACTACACCGCTCAGTTGGGTTTGTCACTCACTCCAGACGTTTGTTTTTATTTTCGTAATCTAGAGCCTCCCAGATGGTAAGTGAAATGCTTTCAGCCACTGAAAAGAAGTTCAGTTCAAGAATTTTTTTTAAATGTGAGGTCCACTACTCGGATCATGAAAGGGTTTGGATCGGCTGGTAGTCATGAGCTTTACATTGCAACTCATTGCTGCAGTTTTATATTCTTCAATTAAAAGGTTTGTTGATTTACACCATGGATAACGTTAACCTTTCACCCGCCACAATCATGTAAATAATAAATACGTGTTCAGGATGGCTGTGCGATGGAATTTATGCTTTGGAATTTGATTAACCATTTACTGACAAGTGTAATTATGCACCTTTGGCCACATTTGATCTTTTCCCCCCCCCAGTAAGACTCCGGAGGCTTTTGCAGACTACGCCAGGCTTTGTTACAGGGAACTGGGAGCCAGTGTGAAGATGTGGATCACCTTGAATGAACCCAACGATGAGATGGTGAGCTACCAGGAGGCCCATCAGATGCTGCGAGCGCACGCTCTGGCCTGGCACGTCTACGATCGAGAGTTTAGACGTTCGCAGGGAGGAAAGGTCAGTAAGACATTATTAATATTGGGATGCTTTTTGTTTTAAGTACATATTTTTTATTTGTATATCTGCACTTGAAGGACTCCACATGACTGTGGAAGAAGGAAATTTAACGTTAAAAACGACCCAAACAAAGGTCCACCTGGCTTTACTTGATGTCTTTGTCAAAGTAAAATAACCTTAAAGGTGTTGTCTCAGGTGTCTCTGGCTCTGCACATGGACTGGGTGGAGCCGGCGTTTTCCTTCAGCCGCGAAGACGTGGAGCCGGCCAAGAGGGTGTTAGATTTCTCCGTTGGCTGGTTTGCAGAGCCCATCTTTGGCAGCGGTGACTATCCTGCAGGGATGAGGAGCTGGCTGCGTCAGCTCAACTCGCTTGAGTAAACAAAACCAATTTTCATACGTCTTAAGCTTCAGGGCAAGCTGTGCACAAATATAGACTTTATACATACTTTATACATACTTTATACATACTTGAATGTATTTAGGAGAGCTAGGTCTAACATGAGAACTGATTGTATCACCAGATATTTATTGTGTGAATGTTTATGAAGCATTCACGCTTTTGTGATCCATTTCTTCCACACACTTTTTGGCATCTTACTTGTTCCACAGTTTTTGTGCTATTCCAACAAATCATAAATTAAAACGTTCAGCTCATTCAGGAAAAGGGTACTATGACTTTTGATATTGTTGCAACTTTAGCTTTTTGAAATATTTAGCCTTTTCTGCCATGTTTTTTCTCAGAGAAAATGAATTGAGCTAATTTTACATTCTTCAAAACTTTAGATCTGTTTACAACCTTTTACTGCTCCTTTCATATTTTGTTCTGATTCAGCTTCTTTCAGCTTCCTTGTGGACATGTAAACTTTTTCAGCTATTTTTAGCTAATTTCTGCTGTTTTTTCAGCTGTTTTACAGTACAGTATACGCTCCTTTCAGGATCTCTCTGCTAACTAGAAAATTTTTTGTGCTTCTTCTAACTTGTTTCTGCTAAATTCAGCTTGTTTATGCAAGTTTCAGCTTTTTCTGCTATTTCAGTTACTATTTAGCTGTTTTTATCCTAATTTTAGTTTATTTATTTTTTTTGGCTACTTCCGCATTTTTACTTTTTTTCAGCCTAATTCGGCAAAAAATGGGCCCCTCTCTCCACTTTATTCTTGTAATTTAAGCTTATTTGTGTTTTTTAAGCTACTTTTCAGTTGTTTTTTTGCCCATTATAGCTTAGATGATTTCCACTTGTTGTGCTCATTATTGCTTCTTTTAGCCTTGGGCAAACATGTCCTTTCTGTTTTCTTCTGCTAATTTAAGGTTGTTCTACCTTTTCAGCTACACTTTTAAAATTTTCTAGCTAATTTCAGCTACTTTCAGATCTATTTGTTTTTTGGGGGCGTTTTTTGGTGCCACTTTCGGCCACTTTTAGCCTACGTAAATTGTTTCTGCTAATTTCAGCTTGTTATGCTGCTTTCAGCCTTTTTCAGCTATTTTAAGTTATTCCAGCTACTATTTAGCTGTTTTATGCAAATTTTAGCATTTTCAGCTAATTCCAATTTTTTTGCAACAATTTCAATTATTTTCAACCTCAAACAGCAAACATTTGCTTTCTCCACTTCCTTCTTGTTGTTTATCCATCCATCCATCCATCCATCCATCTTCTTCCGCTTATCCGGGGTCGGGTCGCGGGGGTAGCAGCCTAAGTAGGGAGGCCCAGACTTCCCTCTCCCCAGCCACTTGGAGCAGCTCCTCCGGGGGAATCCCAAGGCGTTCCCAGGCCAGCCGAGAAACATAGTCCCTCCAGCGCGTCCTGGGTCTTCCTCTGGGTCTCCTCCCGGTGGGACATGCCCGGAACACCTCACCAGGGAGGCGTCCAGGAGGCATCCTAACCAGATGCCCGAGCCACCTCAACTGGCTCCTCTCGATGTGGAGAAGCAGCGGCTCTACTCCGAGTCCCTCCCGGATGACTGAGCTTCTCACCCTATCTCTAAGGGAGAGTCCAGCCACCCTGCGGAGAAAACTCATTTCAGCCGCTTGTATCCGAGATCTTGTTCTTTCGGTCATAACCCAAAGCTCATGACCATAGATGAGGGTGGGAACGTAGATCGATCGGTAAATTGAGAGCTTTGCCTTTTGACTCAGCTCTCTCTTCACCACGACAGACCGGTACAGCGCCCGCTTCACTGCGGACGCTGCACCTATCCGCCTATCGATCTCACGCCCCAGTTTTCCCTCATTCGTGAACAAGATCCCGAGATACTTAAACTCCTCCACTTGGGGCAGGACCTCCTCCCCGACCCGGAGAGGGCATGCTACCCTTTTCCGGCTCAAGACCATGGCCTCGGATTTGGAGGAACTGATCCTCATCCCGGCCGCATCGCATTCAGCTGCAAACCGCTCCAGCGAAAGCTGTAGATCACGAGCTGATGAAGCCAATAGGACCACATCATCTGCAAAAAACAGAGAAGCGATTCTAAGGTCACCAAAACGGATCCTCTCAACACCTTGGCTGCGCCTAGAAATTCTGTCCATAAAAGTTATGAACAGAATCGGTGACAAAGGGCAACCTTGGCGGAGTCCAACTCTCACCGGAAACGAGCCTGACTTACTGCCGGCAATGCGGACCAAGCTCTGACACCGGTCGTACAGGGACCTAACAGCCCTTATCAAAGGGCCTGGTACCCCATACTCCCGGAGTACCCCCCACAGAACCCCCCGAGGGACGCGGTCGAATGCCTTCTCCAAGTCCACAAAACACATGTAAACTGGTTGGGCAAACTCCCACGCACCCTCCAGGACCCTGCTGAGGGTGTAGAGCTGGTCCAGTGTTCCACGACCAGGACGAAAACCACACTGCTCCTCCTGAATCCGAGGTTCGACTATCCGACGGACCCTCCTCTCCAGAACCCCTGAATAGACCTTACCAGGGAGGCTTAAGAGTGTGATCCCCCTATAGTTGGAACACACCCTACGGTCCCCCTTTTTAAATAGGGGAACCACCACCCCAGTCTGCCAATCCAAGGGAACTGCCCCAGATGTCCACGCGATATTGCAGAGTCGCGTAAGCCAACACAACCCTACAACATCCAGAGCCCTAAGGAACTCCGGGCGAATCTCATCCACCCCCGGAGCCTTGCCACCGCGGAGCTTTTTAACCACCTCGGCGACCTCAGCACCAGAGATCAGAGAACCCGACCCAAAGTCCCCAGGCTCTGCTTCCTCAGTGGAAGACGTGCCAGTAGGATTGAGGAGGTCTTCGAAGTATTCCGCCCACCGACTCACAACATCCCGAGTTGAGGTCAGCAGCACGCCACCTCCACCATAAATGGTGTTGGTCTCGTACCTCTTTCCCCCCCTGAGACGCCGGATGGTGGACCAGAATCGCCTCGAAGCCGTACGGAAGTCATTCTCCATGGCCTCTCCGAACTCCTCCCACGCCCGAGTTTTTGCCTCAGCAACCACCCGAGCCGCATGCCGCTTGGACTGCCGGTACCTATCAGCTGCTTCCGGGGTCCCACAAGCCAAAAAGGCCCAATAGGACTCCTTCTTCAGCCTGACAGCATCCCTCACTGCCGGTGTCCACCACCGGGTTCGAGGGTTGCCACCTCGACAGGCACCAACAACCTTGCGGCCACAGCTCCGATAAGCTGCCTCGACAATAGAGGCGCGGAACACGGCCCACTCGGACTCCATGTCCCCCGCCTCCCTCGGAACGTGTTCAAAGCTCTCCCGGAGGTGGGAGTTAAAGCTCCGTCTTACGGGAGACTCTGCCAGACGTTCCCAGCAGACCCTCACGATACGTTTGGGTCTGCCAGGTCTGACCGGCATCCTCCCCCACCATCGGAGCCAACTCACCACCAGGTAGTGGTCAGTAGACAGCTCCGCCCCTCTCCTCACCCGAGTGTCCAAGACATGCGGCCGCAGATCAGATGAGACGACAACAAAGTCGATCATCGAACTGCGACCTAGGGTGTCCTGGTGCCAAGAGCACATATGGACACCCTTATGCTTAAACATGGTGTTCGTTATGGACAATCCATGACGAGCACAGAAGTCCAATAACAGAACACCACTCTGGTTCAGATCAGGGGGGCCGTTCCTCCCAACCACACCCCTCCAGGTCTCACTGTCATTGCCCACGTGAGCGTTGAAGTCCCCCAGTAGAACAAGGGAGTCCCCAGGAGGCGCACTCTCCAATACCCCCTCCAAGGACTCCAAAAAGGGTGGGTAGTCTGAGCTGCCGTTTGGTGCATAGGCACAAACAACAGTCAGAGCCCGTCCCCCCACACGTAGGCGAAGGGAGGCTACCCTCTCGTTCACCGGGGTGAACCCCAACGTACAGGCACCAAGATGGGGGGCAACCAGTATGCCCACTCCTGCTCGGCGCCTCTCACCAGGGGCAACTCCAGAGTGGAAGAGTGTCCAACCCCTCTCAAGGAAACTGGTTCCAGAGCCAGAGCCATGCGTTGAGGTGAGTCCGACTATTTCTAGTCGGAACCTCTCAACCTCACACACTAGCTCAGGCTCCTTCCCCACCAGAGAGGTGACATTCCATGTCCCAATGGCCAGCTTCTGTAGCCGAGGATCAGACCGCCAGGGTCCCCGCCCTCGGCCGCCACCCATCTCACATTGCACCCGACCCCTTTGGCCCCTCCCACAGGTGGTGAGCCCATGGGAAGGGGGACCCACGTCTCCTCTTCGGGCTGTGCCCGGCCGAGCTCCATGGGTAAAAGCCCGGCCACCAGGCGCTCGCCAGCGTGCCCCACCTCCGGGCCTGGCTCCAGAGTGGGGCCCCGGTGACCCGCGTCCGGGCGAGGGAAAACTTAGTCCATTAATTGTACTCATCATAGGGGTTTTCGGGCTTGGATTGGCAGACTGGGGTGGTGGTTCCCCTATTTAAAAAGGGGGACCGTAGGGTGTGTTCTTGTTGTTTAAACCTTTTAATTTACTTTTCAGCTATTTTTTGCTAATTTCTGCGTTTTTAAGCTAATTTCCTAAATGTTGTGCTAATTTCTGCTTATTTAAACCCAATTCAGCAAATATATGTTCTTTCTCCACTTCATTCTTGTTGTTTAAGCTTTTTAATTTACTTTTCAGCTATTATTTACTTTTTTGGTGCTAATTTCTGATTTTTTTTAACAAATTTCCTAATATTTGTGATAATTTCTGCTTATTTAAACCTAATTCAGCAAATATGTGTTCTTTCTGCTTTCTTAGGCTAAATTAAGCTTGTTTTTCTATTTCAGCTATATTTCAGCATGTTGTTTTAGCTAATTTCAGCTGTTTTTTCTGTAAGTTATTCTGCAAATAAGCATTCACACTGCATTTTTGCAGGAAATGCAATTTCTCTTGTTTTAGAAAGGTTTGGGATGGTTTTGATTTTTGTGCAGTTTGCCTAAATTTCACATTTCTGCTCTCACCTGCTTTATCGTGGAACATAACCAACTAAAACTTAAAGTGCTTTATTAAAAAAGGCTTTTGAGTTTTTATTTTGATCAAAAATAGTCCACCAAACTCAGTTTCACTGTTTTATCTAATTAACAACCTTTGAGGTTGTATATTTCATGTAAACTTAACTTTCTGGTTCAACTAAACCTGGTTGTTTAAATGTGAAATGTAATAATTATTTGAAACTTTGTCCTCACCAAATAGTTGATGGTTAGTGGATTCAAGAGATATGAGTCTTCCCAAAGGCACCAGGAGCAAAATAGCTCAAAGTTTGTTCACATAGTAGCCGAAGGTTTTGGAGGCAACGCGCCTGTGCAAGTACATAAAACACAACGGGGCCAACTTTGTTCACTCAAAGGAACAATAAGTGATTGACATTAACACAACAGGAGTCACTTTAATATCTCGTACTATAATTGCTATTAATAATAAGTGTTATATATACTGTACTAATTAATTAAATACACTAATATAATAATTGCTTAAATGCAACAAAACCTGCTTATTTTAATTGCTATAAAATTATGTGATATATGAAACTGTTTTTAACACGACACCTAAATTTCATGTTTTGAGTGCACAGTTATTTGGAACAAAAGAAAAATACTCATTTGTACATCTTGTATAGTGTTTTGTCGAGTGCTTTTTTAAAGTATCATCATTTTAATATTCCCACAGACTGCCTGTTTTCAACGAGGAGGTCCGACGGCTG
>JBBPBX010002200.1:50330-93063 GCA_038048925.1 Garcialebias charrua | reverse complement strand
TGAGAAAGAATAATTGATGGCACTAAGAATAAAACACAAAAAAGTCAAAGTAAACTAAAGTATTTATTTTTCTTTAAAAATGTTATGCCAACAAACTGGCCTAATTTTATACTTTATACTTTAAGTAGGATACTTAATTCATAGACCTGCAGAGTTCAGTGTTTGAATTTTTATTAAATTATTAAAAATTATATGTTTGTTCTTTCTTTACATGAACCCAGTCTTTTTCTTTTGTATAAAAATGTAAAAATATCAGTACCGTATTTTCTGGTGTATAGGTCGCACCGGTGTATAGGTCACACCATCCAATTATCACCAATAGATTGGAAAAATCCCTAGATAGGTCGCACCGGTGTATAGGTCGCACCTACGTTTAGCTCTGCTGCAAATGTCTGCCACAGGAGCGCACAGCAAGGCTTTTAAGAAGATTAACACTTAAAAACAATTATTTGTTTGATAAAAATTATAGCAAATATGTGTCTGAGCTGAACTTTTCCTTAATAAATGAACGTAATTGTGAAATGAGCTGGATTTAAAAATTTGTTTCGCCGAAAGTGATAACAAGCCATATATAGGTCGCACCGGTGTATAGGTCGCAGGCCTTGAAAAAAACCATAAAAAGGTGCGACCTATACACAGGAAAATACGGTAAATATTAATATAGTTAGACACTATTAGTTTTAAAAATATCACCCCCCACTGGCTGGAAAAGACACCTCCAACAAACTTGTAGTGGTCCATGGGTCATCAGTTGATATTCACAGTTGGAGCAGGTTTTGTGGCTCGGGACACGTCATAATTAAGAACTTAGCAGTCATTCAGCCATCACTGGAACATTATGCTATCTTCTGGTAACTTAAGTGATAGCTGGTTAACTTATCTCTGGTGAAAAAACAACTAACCTTTGTACTTTTCTTGTCTTTTCAAGTCCTGCTCCTCTTGAAACCTCCTCGCTCCTTGTGACCACGCCGGTAACCATCCTGTTTTTGCATGAAACAAACATCAGTCTGGACCAAACACAGCACCACCAACCTGTCACTCTCTCCAATGTTACTCACCATTCTGGATCAAATCATCGTCTCACATTGGAATCCTAGGATCTTGTTTCTCCCCCCTATCCGACGCTGCAAACAACATAAAGTAAGATTTCAACAACAACCTCCAACAATCAAGTTCCTTCAAATCTGCCCATATGCACCTTCCGTTCCAGCAAAGATCTCTTTATGCACAATTGTAAATAAACTCTCCATTTTTACCTTCGAGTCTGTGTCTTCATCACTCTGCTAACAGGGAGTCTTAAAAACTCAGTCATGTTAGTCGCCCTGTACTGTGTACAACCAGCAAATATACAGCAATTATTAACAGTTCTGGCATGTTTTGTATGTCTGTTCGTTTTAGGTTTTCAAGCCATATCCTCACACCCGTTGCATGCAGTTGCACAAATGGAACATGACTCAACACATTAATTAATAACTCAGTTCTCAAAGTAGCAGAAAGGATCAACTTTTTGCAAATAAAAATCGGCATAATCTGGTCTAATCATTAGTTAACATTTTGTATTGGGGGTTTGTGGAGAAGGAGCCAAGATGGTGTAGTGGCAGTGGTGTAGTCTACATTTTTGTAGTGGGCATCATAGATATTATATATAAACACTAGATACCCTACGGACTGGAGCTGCCTATTGGAGCGGACATTCCGTGCGGCCGCCATCTTGGATGGGTGTGTTTCGCGCTCCCAGTGCATTTATTTGTATTGAAGAAGCTGTATGCTCCACTAAAAACAATCATAACTTCACGAATTCTTACCCGATTTTCACACGGTTTTGTTTGTTATAAACGTCAGAGATGTGGTTATGACGTGTGACACTGCTACTCAATAAAAGTATGTGCTTTCATGCTTAAATACTTTGTTTTATGCTCTTTAACAAAGATACACATATGGCATGGGATATTAATAAATGTATACATTTTTAAATAAAAAAAACTAGTTTGATTGTTCATTTGAATTTATTTTACTCTCTCACTCAAACACAGCATACAATACAGAGTCTTGTGTACAATGCTACAGCAACTATTTTTTTTATTATTTTTGAGTGCTGTGCATGTAAACAGTTGTGAACGAACCTTTTTTTATAAGACCTGAAAAAGTAATCTAAACCCTCCAGGTCCTTTCACTACCCTCCCTGCAATTGGGGCTAGGAAGCTCCAGAGCATGGACAACCAGGACCTTTTGTGTGTCTGGTGATAGAGACTTTGTGAGGTAATAGGCGACTGGAGCTTTCCAATGACCCTGTAGACCAACCACCATAAAAACAAGCACCTCCGTGGCTACATCAGTCTCATCCACGCCATCACCCATATCCACATATCCAGACATTTTCTGGGTACAGGGATTATACTGGACATGTTTCTTGATGGCCATGGCATCCAACATGAGGACCACAGAGCCATATTTAACAGGGTCCTCTTCACATCTCCTCTGCAACATGTCCAACATCATTGTGTTGAGCCCAGGTTTGGCATCCACAGACTGCAACCACCTGAACAACAAATAAATAAAGGTTTATGTGCTTTAACCCATGGATTGATAGATATATTGATTCTCTTTCTTTCTTTCTTTCTTTAAGACTTTTGATATAAAAACTTTCAAAAATAGTGAA
This sequence comes from Garcialebias charrua, assembly GCA_038048925.1. NCBI lineage: Eukaryota > Metazoa > Chordata > Actinopteri > Cyprinodontiformes > Rivulidae > Garcialebias > Garcialebias charrua. The sequence continues at coordinate 90,404 of JBBPBX010002200.1, read as the reverse complement.
AATAGCAAGCTCTAAGTTATTACATCTGTTTGTTGTACATCATACCTAGGGGTTGAAGTATTTTACTCAATATGTTTAAAATATGTAATAAAAATATACTACACCTTTGCAGTGTATGTGGATGAGGGAGGGGAAAATGCAGAGAATCCCTCAGGTAACTGTAGGCTCTGATCTGTAAATCAAACTACATAGTAAGCTTCCTAGAAATAAATACCTAAAGTCTGACAAAGAGTTTAAATGTAACATAACAAAAATTCTAAGTTGTAGTATTAATGTATTTACCTGAATGTAAGTCAAGCCTTTCTTTCAGCTCCTCATTTAGAAGGTTCTTCCTCTTCAGATCCAGCAATGATGACAAAATATAAATGATCAAATAATCAAAACTATTGTTCAATCTTACTTGTGAAAGGTAATCCCATGTGATCTACTTTCAACACTGCGCTGGTTATTGCAACCATAAGCTGCACAAAATACGGGCATAGTAACTCGCCCTGTGTTTACTCCTGTTGGCTCTTGTGTAGAAACCCCCATCCAATATGGCGGCGCTGCGCGATGCGATTCTGCCCACCATGAGGTATCTAGTGTTTATATAATATCTATGGTGGGCATACCGTGCTTAGAAACCAAAGTACACTGGTTAGTAAAATGTAACCGTCAATTTATTTTGATTTTAAGCATATTGAACAGTTCCAAATTTCTCTGATGCTTATATTTGAATAAATGAACAACAAACTTTGTACAACAGCTGGCTTTGTATTAAAAACATGTTATATAATTTATAAAACAGTATCAAAGAAAAGCACTGCACACCAATAGATTGTTACAGAAGTGTTTAACTGTCGTTTAACGTATGACATGTACCTAATGGTATGACATGTACCTAATGGTATGACATGTACCTAATGGTATGACATGTACCTAATGGTATGTCATGTACCATTGGGCACTTTTAAGTGGGTATACTGAAATTCTTAAGTTTTTCTAGTGGGTATACTCCATATACCCGAGTATCACGTAGACTACACCACTGTGTAGTGGTTAGGGCGTTTGACTTGGGACCCGAAGGACGCGGGTTCGCGTCCCGGCCACTACACACCTTGGGGTGTCTATGAGTGCACACCTATTTCTCCAGCTCCCCGAGCGCTTTCTATGGCTGCTCACTGCACCACCTGGTAGGTGGTTGGGTTAAATGCAGAGACAAATTTCGTCTGTGTATGGGAAACATACGCAGATGACAGGAATAGACAATTATTATTATTATTATTATATTATGAACATGAATATATTACCTGTTGTAGATAGAACTTTGTATGTGCTCAGAGGGAACAGAGTTTATTTCTGATTGTACTGGTGCCCAACCGAGTAAGCTGAGTGGAACCAAGGTCAAATTAGATGCTGCCATTTTTAAATAACAATAAAATTTTATAGCAATCAGGGCTATTTTATAAACATTTTCGACAACCCATCATCAACGGTGACACCCAAGAACCTCACCTCATGAACTCTCTGAATCACAGATACATCAATTAAAAAAGGTACATCAATCGATTTTTTTTATTACTAAATATCATATAACTAGTTTTACTCAAATTCAACGTTAATTTATTAATTTTAAACCAAGTCTGAATTTTATCAAGTTCTGTCATCATCAATTTCAATGTTTGTTCGATATTGTCACCACTACAAAGAAAAGTGGTGTCATCAGCAAAAAGAATGCACTTCAGGAGTCCTGAGACCTGTACGAGATCATTTATATATAATAGAAATAATTTTGGTCCTAGTATCGATCCCTGAGGAACTCCACATGTAACAGTGCTGAGCTCGGATTTCACCTCATCCATCTGCACAAACTGTTTCCTATCACTCAAATAACTACAAACCCATTTCAATGCCAATCCTCTAATACCATATCCATGTAACTTGTCAAGGAGTATATCATGATCAACTGTATCAAACGCCTTTTTTAAATCAACAAAAACACTCACACAATATTGTTTATGATCCACTGTTGTAGTTATTAACTCCATTAACTCCATCAGAGCCATGGATGTTGAATGACCTGTTCTGAATCCATATTGATTATCTGTGAGAATATTAAATTTTTCAACAAATTGATCCATCCTGATAACAAACAGTTTCTCCAATATCTTTGAGAATTGTGGCAGTAATGAAACTGGTCTGTAATTGTTGAACTCAAATTTGGCACCACTTTTAAAAAGAGGTAACACCTTAACGCTAGCCATGAATCTTTTTCAAGAATTGCTTTATCCAACACTTAGGGCCGTGTCAAAAGTAATAAAAAAAAACATGTTTGCATGAATTGCAGTAAAGTTTGACACTTCAATGCTTTACAGTGGCTTGCCAGATTTAACCTTGCTACTGGCCTTTGGTCAAAATGGCCCATGAGGCCTCAGTTCCATGGATCATTTATCCCCAAGGCCTGCAGGGAAGCTAAACTCATTTTCTTCAATCTGTGATTGTTCAAAGAGCCATCCACAGCAGGTGAGATACTCATATTTTTATTACCATCCAACCCAAATTTAATAGATTTGAATTGTTTAACACAAAGAGGTAATTTCCAACACATTTATGTTTAAAATGCCTTTTAATTTCTCTCACAAGTCAACAGCAACAATATGGAGAATAAAAATAACTGACAGGTTAAATCCATAAACTTATTATCAAATGTACATTATATAAAACAATGATCAAACCTGAGATAGTCATTCAGTTAGTGGTTAGTGAATTGATTTTAGTCTGAAGTTTGTTCTTTACTTGTCCATTTTGATAGCTGCCAAACTAACATCAATCTAACTAAAGTGAAAAAAGTGATCAAATAAATATTAGCTATCATAAAAGAAAGGGCGCATTTCAATTATTGTTTGTAGGCAGAGTCGTATTGGTTGTTGTATGTAGTGCCTAAGATTAAACTAAAAGTACATCTTAAAAAGCTGTCTGTGCTTCACGCTTGATAATGACCCACAGTGCTCCTCTGTGGTTGTCATTCAACAAATCAAGTCAAATTTATTTATAGAGCACATTTAAAACAGAAACTGTTACCATAGCAAAAAGCTGAAAACATCAAATAAAAAGTAATGAGATATATTTACAGCACATAAAAGTATAAAACAGAAAACATAATTAGAAACAATGAAATACTAAATCAGATCAACCTGTGTCAAAAGTCCAGGAATAATAACAAAAAGCATAAACAATCAGAATCAATTAAATTCTAAATCCGATCACCCCGTGTTAAATGTCAATGAGTACAGGTGTGGTTTTAGGAGAGTTTTAAAAGCGGAGATAGTGGTGGCCTGTCTAATGTTGATGGACAATTTGTTCCAGAGCTCAGGGCCCACGACTGAAAATGCCCGATATCCACCGAGCTTCAGCCTGGTTTTTGGTACCACTAAAAGCAGCTGGTCAGATGATCGCAAGGCCCGAGATGGAGCATAGGGACAAGGTTGGAGAGGTATGAGGGTGCAAGGCCGTTAATGCACTTGAATGTCAGCAGGAGAATTTAAAAACTGATACTGACACGCACAGGAAGCCAGTGAAGGGAGGCCAGAACCGGTGAGATGTGCTCAAACCTGTGAGTTCCTGTTAGTAGCTGAGCTGCAGCATTTTGTACAAGCTGGAGACGTGAAAGTGAAGTCTGACTGACCTCAACATAAAGTGAGTTACAGTAGTCCAGCCGGGTTGTAATGGATACGTGGACTAATTTTTCAAGGTCGGATCTGGACAGAACAGACTTAAGCTCTGCCTAAGCTGAAAGAAGCTTTTTTGAAGAACAGAGTTGATCTGTTTATTAAACTTAAAGTCCGAGTCTAACACCCCAAGATTGGTAACCAACTGCTTTAGATGAGACTGAATGGAGAGCAGGTTTACAGGATCAGTGACAGCGGTAGGGCTTGGGTTAAACACGATGACCTCAGTTTTCTGATCATTAAAACTCAAGAAGTTTGCAGCCATCCGTCTTGATGTCATCAAGACATTTTAGCAAAGGCTGAATAGAGGAGGAATTGTTAGGTTTTAAAGGCAGATAAATCTGAGAATCATCGGCGTAGCAATGAAATGAGATACTGTGCTTCCTCAGGATAGACCCCAAGAGGAGCAGATACAATGAGAACAGAAGGGGTCCAAGAATGGAGCCTTGCGGGACCCCACAGGAAAGAGAGACAGAAGCAGACAAAGGATCGCCAAAGTTAACACAAAAACTCCTGTCACTCAGATATGAACGGAACCATTCTAGCGCCACACCCGTGATCCCAACCCAGTGTTCTAACCGCGACATAAGAATACTGTGGTCAACGGTGTCGAATGCAGCGATAAGGTCGAGGAGTACCAGGATCACAGACTGACCAGAGTCAACAACAGATTCAGCACCTTGAAAACAACATTGAAACTTGGCCACTGCTTATTTATTTATGCCTTAATAACATGTAAATTACCTAATGTAATTACATTCACAATATTCTTCTTTACACAAGTATTGTTTGCACAGATATCACCCATGGAGGATGGTGTTTCTTTAATTTATTTATTTGTTTGTTTGTTTATTTGTTTGTTTGTTTGTTTTCATTACCTATTAGACAGGTGTTTAAACTTCCTGAGTTGTACTTCTCATTTCTGTGTCTGAACAGAACAAGTCACTTTTTGTCAGAAAATTATCTGGCCAGCACCCTGTTTCATTCTCTAATTAGCAAAATAAATAAATAAATAAATAAAATGTAAAACACAAAAGAACAGCTATATACTAACTGCTCGCCAGGTCTTTGCTGCTCATTATACTACTACTACTGCTTACATTTATTACTACTGTTTACATTACACTACTTTTATATCTACACCACTGCTGATACATATACAGTATTCTCTGACCAGCCTTATTTAAGGATGCCCAATGTGCCTTACTGCATATGCCACTTTTGCCTCTATAACAACATCAACTACTACCTCATACATATACTGTGTACATTAACTCATATGCTGCTTTGCCACTTTGCAAATGTCAATGCTAGAACCTTTAGTTTATTTTATAGTTATACTTTTTATACTTTTTTATACTAGTATGCAAAAACTCAGGACAGTATTATGTTCATTAAATGTTTAGTGTTTTAGTTTTAGTTTTAGAGTTGGTGTAAATTTTCATACTCTTATACCACTATGCAAAAACTCAGGACAGTGTTACAGTTTTACTATTTTATGCTTATGTCTATTATTATATGTTTCAGTGTTTCAATGTTTAAATAGTTACTGTTGCACCGAGGGACTGAGAGAAACGCAATTTCAATTCTGTGTATGTCCTGTACATATTGCAGTTCTGACAATAAAGTTGACTTTGACTTTTGACTTTTGATTATGTCATTGAAAATGGAATTTCCTCTCAATATTTAGAGTCATTATTCATTTTTCTTTTGTTTTGCATTAATTAGTTGGTCTCCATCCGGTGATTGAGTTGTTTTATGTTAATTCTGTTTTGCTGCTTGTCGTGCAATCACAAAAGAAACAAACAAGCAATTAAGATAAAGCAGCCATGAACACATAAAAATTCACCTGTCAAAATGGTTGCAGTAGCTTTGTTTTAAAACATTTAAAACACACACAATACAGGTAGTCCCCGATTTACGAGCGCTCTGATCTACGAGGTTCCGGACTTACGAGCTGGCGAATTTTTTGAAAAAACGCAAAAAATACTGAGTTTTTCTGTGTTTTTTCACCACAGTTCGTTAGCTAAACATGTGGACACACGTTTCCGATCATTTTTATGCACTCATAAGCAGTTTTTCGATGAAAAACGAGTGTTCGTAGTCGCGCTAGCAAAACCGTTCCAATTTACGAGCGAAATTCCGGACTTACGAGACACGTGGCGGCCGTTCCAAATTACGAGATTTCCGGTTTACGAGCGCCTCGTTGTAATGGAACCTGCTCGTAAATCGGGGACTACCTGTACACTTTGAATACGCTTTGTAATATCAGAGTCAGAGAATCTTTATTGTCATTTGCACCGCATGTGATACATGTGATGAAACGAGATTATGTACACAAGGTCCCAGTTATATTCAACAACAAATTGTAAGAGAAAAAACAGTAATAACCTCTAGGATATAACTAAGAAAAACATCAACTAGATGTTTACTAATGTAATAGAATGTTTAGAATGTAATAGAAATGTATTGTAATAGAAAAACAAAATCATTACAAACAGACAGCCGCACGAACATGAATCTATATGAGCAGATGGTCACAGATGAACACAGCAACAAGAAAACAGATCATCAGCATGTTGTGATATTTTGCAGTGATTATTCTTATTATTTATTTATTGTATGTATATGTCGACCCTTAAAAAGCAGGGTTCACCTGGGAAGATAAACAGACTCTTTGGTGTTTGCTCTGGGCTTCTGTAGAAACAGGCCAAGAAAAATGTACGGCAATAATCTGAAGATGAACCTTAAAGGCACTTCAACAAAGCAACTGTTATTAACCACTTTGTTCCTTGTTTGGAATCTGCAGCAGTAGGTTGCAGCACCAGCAGCTTTCAGCTACCTCTGATCCCACCAGCTTTACTCTGTAGAAAACCGTCCTTTGTAGTTTCGCTGGTTTCCATGGTCACACAGCGAGCTGCGGCAGCGCGTTATAAAAGTTGATCATTATGAACTGTGATGGCAGTGGGACAAAGCTCTTTGGCTTGACAGGAATGATGAGTGCTCTCCTTGCTGCTGCCCCGCTGCACTGAAAAAAATACAGTGGAGGGGGTGGATCCAGCTGCCACATTGCAAAGAAAAGAAGGTCTTGAACTGTGCTCTAGTGATAAAAGCTGTATTTCAAGTTAAACTGAAGGAATGCACATCACACGCTCCTATACAGAGTTAAATGTAGCTGTTTTGCTATAGTCTTAAAAATTACATTATGTGCAGTCTCAAGCAGAGCAATCTGCAACCTTTGCCATAAAAAGAGCCATTTTTGCCACTTTGCTTATTAAGTTCCAGGTGCAGGTGTGGAAGGGTGGATCGACTCAAGGATTGTCAGAGTGGGTAAAGTGATTATGACAGAAAACCTAACCTACATGAACATGTGAACAGGACTCTCTAAATCCTAAAAACTTTCAGTAACACTTTACAAAAAGGTACACAAAATTTGATTAACTACTAACACCTCAGGAACAAATCAGGAAGTTAACCAGTACTTACTGGGGAACACACAGCCAAGCCTTATTAGGGAACTACTGGTTTGTTTCTGTACTGACCACTACCTGGTGGTGAGTTGGCTCCGATGGTGGGGGAGGATGCCGGTCAGACCTGGCAGACCCAAACGTATTGTGAGGGTCTGCTGGGAACGTCTGGCAGAGTCTCCCGTAAGACGGAGCTTTAACTCCCACCTCCGGGAGAGCTTTGAACACGTTCCGAGGGAGGCGGGGGACATGGAGTCCGAGTGGGCCGTGTTCCGCGCCTCTATTGTCGAGGCAGCTTATCGGAGCTGTGGCCGCAAGGTTGTTGGTGCCTGTCGTGGTGGCAACCCTCGAACCCGGTGGTGGACACCGGCAGTGAGGGATGCTGTCAGGCTGAAGAAGGAGTCCTATTGGGCCTTTTTGGCTTGTGGGACCCCGGAAGCAGCTGATAGGTACCGGCAGTCCAAGCGGCATGCGGCTCGGGTGGTTGCTGAGGCAAAAACTCGGGCGTGGGAGGAGTTCGGAGAGGCCATGGAGAATGACTTCCGTACGGCTTCGAGGCGATTCTGGTCCACCATCCGGCGTCTCAGGGGGGGAAAGAGGTACGAGACCAACACCATTTATGGTGGAGGTGGCGTGCTGCTGACCTCAACTCGGGATGTTGTGAGTCGGTGGGCGGAATACTTCGAAGACCTCCTCAATCCTACTGGCACGTCTTCCACTGAGGAAGCAGAGCCTGGGGACTTTGGGTCGGGTTCTCTGATCTCTGGTGCTGAGGTCGCCGAGGTGGTTAAAAAGCTCCGCGGTGGCAAGGCTCCGGGGGTGGATGAGATTCGCCCGGAGTTCCTTAGGGCTCTGGATGTTGTAGGGTTGTGTTGGCTTACGCGACTCTGCAATATCGCGTGGACATCTGGGGCAGTTCCCTTGGATTGGCAGACTGGGGTGGTGGTTCCCCTATTTAAAAAGGGGGACCGTAGGGTGTGTTCCAACTATAGGGGGATCACACTCTTAAGCCTCCCTGGTAAGGTCTATTCAGGGGTTCTGGAGAGGAGGGTCCGTCGGATAGTCGAACCTCGGATTCAGGAGGAGCAGTGTGGTTTTCGTCCTGGTCGTGGAACACTGGACCAGCTCTACACCCTCAGCAGGGTCCTGGAGGGTGCGTGGGAGTTTGCCCAACCAGTTTACATGTGCTTTGTGGACTTGGAGAAGGCATTCGACCGCGTCCCTCGGGGGGTTCTGTGGGGGGTACTCCGGGAGTATGGGGTACCAGGCCCTTTGATAAGGGCTGTTAGGTCCCTGTACGACCGGTGTCAGAGCTTGGTCCGCATTGCCGGCAGTAAGTCAGGCTCGTTTCCGGTGAGAGTTGGACTCCGCCAAGGTTGCCCTTTGTCACCGATTCTGTTCATAACTTTTATGGACAGAATTTCTAGGCGCAGCCAAGGTGTTGAGAGGATCCGTTTTGGTGACCTTAGAATCGCTTCTCTGTTTTTTGCAGATGATGTGGTCCTATTGGCTTCATCAGCTCGTGATCTACAGCTTTCGCTGGAGCGGTTTGCAGCTGAATGCGATGCGGCCGGGATGAGGATCAGTTCCTCCAAATCCGAGGCCATGGTCTTGAGCCGGAAAAGGGTAGCATGCCCTCTCCGGGTCGGGGAGGAGGTCCTGCCCCAAGTGGAGGAGTTTAAGTATCTCGGGATCTTGTTCACGAATGAGGGAAAACTGGGGCGTGAGATCGATAGGCGGATAGGTGCAGCGTCCGCAGTGAAGCGGGCGCTGTACCGGTCTGTCGTGGTGAAGAGAGAGCTGAGTCAAAAGGCAAAGCTCTCAATTTACCGATCGATCTACGTTCCCACCCTCATCTATGGTCATGAGCTTTGGGTTATGACCGAAAGAACAAGATCTCGGATACAAGCGGCTGAAATGAGTTTTCTCCGCAGGGTGGCTGGACTCTCCCTTAGAGATAGGGTGAGAAGCTCAGTCATCCGGGAGGGACTCGGAGTAGAGCCGCTGCTTCTCCACATCGAGAGGAGCCAGTTGAGGTGGCTCGGGCATCTGGTTAGGATGCCTCCTGGACGCCTCCCTGGTGAGGTGTTCCGGGCACGTCCCACCGGGAGGAGACCCAGAGGAAGACCCAGGACACGCTGGAGGGACTATGTTTCTCGGCTGGCCTGGGAACGCCTTGGGATTCCCCCGGAGGAGCTGCTCCAAGTGGCTGGGGAGAGGGAAGTCTGGGCCTCCCTACTTAGGCTGCTACCCCCGCGACCCGACCCCGGATAAGCGGAAGAAGATGGATGGATGGATGGATGGTTTGTTTCCACAGAAACAGAGAAGAAATTCTCCATGTGGGTTCTGAATAAACCCTGCACAAGTGAGGTCACAGCTCATAATTGTCAAAAACCTGTTTAGTGGTTACTGATTTTTATTGGATTTTTCTCCTTGGTAAGTAATTATCAATTTCATCATCTTGTACTGGTGTCATCTTAACTATGTCTGACCATCACTTATTGAGTACCAAATCATTGCCTGGCTGTTATTTTGTTCACTGATGTAGTGCAGCATCATACCAAGTACTTACTGAGGAACCAATCATTACTTAATCAATACCTGACCATTACCTGATGGATTGTTCCTGTTTCTTTGATTTCCTTGTTAACTACCTATTAGTTCTTGATTAGCTCCTTTTCATTTACAAGGTAACTAACCAGTAGTCCCCTAATAAGGCTTGGCTGTGTGTTCCCCAGTACATACTGGTTAACTACCCATTAGCTCCTGATTTGTTCATGAGGTGTTCCCTAGTAGTTAATCAAATTTTGTGTACCTTATTGTAAAGTGTTACCAAACTTTAATTGTACGACATGCCAGAAGTAATTTGAAATTCTGCGTTTGGCTGTAAAGACTAGGAGGTGTAAAATATGGAGAAAAACACCAAGAAAAACGACTCCTCATCAGTTGTAGGTCAGACACAACCTGCCTGCATCGAATCCTATTTTAAACACAGTGTCACATAACTCATTAAAATGCTAAAGGCTAAATGCAGACTCTCACAGGCACGCGTGTGCGCACGCACGCACGCACGCACACACACACACACACACACACACACACTTTGCTCAGAGCCTCCCTTGATTTCCCCAAACTCGTCTCTAGTTTAACATGAACCTCAGAAATTGTATGACAATATACTACTTAAGATGAAATTTGGAGTGACTTCCTGTCCTCCACTTTACATCCTTGTTTGATCATAAAATCCACATTTTTATATTTCTTCTTTTATCTTCTTTTGGGACCTCATTTCATCTCTGAGCGTCTGAGCCCACACCATCTTCTCAACATCTCTTCAACATCCCAAAGTCTCTCTCTTGCTTGGCTCCCATCACCCCGTCTCCCTCTAAACCCCACTTTCTTCATCTCTTCCTTTTCCTGCCCCCACCCCCTTGTTTATTTCTTCTTCTGCTGCTGCTTGCTTCTTGGTGTTGAATGCTGTCTCTTCCCTTGCTGACATTTCTAGTCAATAATCTCAAGATATATCACACGCTTTGAATTTAAAAAAGTGCTGTTTTCTGCAGCTTGGAGAGCTTTAGTCTTGGCTGTATTTTCCAGCTTTCAGAACGTATCGCCGTGTCCCTCCAAATTTCTACTTCCTCTTTTCACAGAAACAGGTTGCCTCACAGTACCTTCCAGTTTCTCAATAATTTCCTTTTTCCATCAATCTGTCTTTTTTTTTTCTCGCAACCAACGGTTTCATCTCCTCCCCTCTCTGTGTGAGGGAGCTTTTGTTAAGCGTGTGAAAAAGAGAAAACTTAGCAGAATAAGAATTCAGTCTGTGGATGCCGTGAAAAAATAAGCACAAAGACTGACTGTGAGCGGATGCAGAGAATGACGCCATGAGCTTTCTAAAAGAGCTTCTCAAAATATTTGAGGAGTTTGCCATGATACATTTTGTGGGAAATTGTAAAATTGTAAGGGTCCCTCAGCCATTTTACCCTTTTCATTCATTAATTCAGTTCAGTTTAACAACAGAAGTCTGAACAGAAACATCCATATATAAAAAATATGTTAACACTATTTATCTGAGGAGCAGACTGCTTTGAATTTAACTCCACCACAGTCTCTCTTATTGAGCAAGCATGAAGACGACAGTGGAAAGGAAAAACTCCCTCATGAGGAAGAAACCTTTAGCAGAACCAGGCTCAGGACAAGCGGTCATCTGCTTTGAGTGGCTGGGTTTGAGAGGAACAGATACACAATGGCAGGTCAAGAATCACATGTTAAGATAGAAATAGTATCAAATGAAAACCATTCAATTTTAACAATTAATTTTAAGAAATGTGGACAATTTGTCCTGTAGACTAAGCCTATAGCAGCATAACAAGCCAACCCTAACGATAGCATTTATCAAAAAGGAAAGTGTTAATCCCAGTCTTAAAACTGGACAATGTGTCAGCCTCATGGACAGAAACTGGAAGTTGGTTCCACAAGAGAGGAGCCTGATAACTGAAAGATCTTCCTCCCATTCTGCTTTTGGAAACTCTAGGAACCACAAGTAAACCTGCAGTCTGAGAGTGAAGTGCTCTGTTAGGAAAATATGGAACAATAAGATCTGTAATATAAGATGGAGCTAGGTTGTTGAGAGCTTTGTAGGTTAGAAGTAAGATTTTGAATTCAGTTCTGGATTTGACAGGGAGCCAGTGGAGAGAAGCTAAAACTGGAGAGAATGATCTCTCCCACTAACTCCAGTTAAGACTCTGGCAGCAGCATGTTGGATCAACTGAAGACTTTTAAAAGAAACATTTGGACACCCAGATAACAAACCACTGCAACAGTCCAGTCTAGACGTGACAAATGCATGAACCAGTTTTCTGCATCATTTTTAGATGTTTCTAATTTTAGTGATATTACGCAGGTGGAAGAAGGTGGTTCTAGTAATGTTTTTAATGTGGGGGATAAAAGACCTGTCCTGACCAAAATAACACCAAGATGTTTAACATTAGAGCTGGAGGCCAGATTAATGCCATCCAAGGAGGGTGATTATTCTGAAGATGCTCAGGTCCAAAAACCAAAACCTCTGTCTTGTCTGTGTTCAAAAGGAGAAAATTTAGGATCATCCAGATTTTTATGTTTATTACCAAGCCAGATGTTGATTGAAATAAGGCTGACAAAAAAGTTAATATACAAGATAGCACGGAGACGGAAGAGTAATTTGTTGCTTTCCAAGTTGCCGTTATAAATTTAGATCACATTAAATAGCATCACCACTACAGTATATGCAGTGTTATGGTGCTCCTTTCATGTTCATCTCTGAATCCAGACTGCATGTGTTGGGATCTGAGCGACGGCATCAGTTTTACCTCTCATATTCTCCAGTTTTTCTCCACTTTTCCTATTTCATGTGTTTCCTGTGTCTGTCAGGGTTTCATCATGTCAATAATGCAAACCTCCTGTGCTTCAGGTGCAATTGTTCCAACCAGCCGTTCAGCTTCGCCAGCCATGCCTGCTCATATTTATACCCTGAATGCAGTTTTTACAGAGTCTGAATCCTGCTTTTGGAAACAGTTTGAAAGCAGTCCACAGCTGACTCATTTACTGCCAGGGCTTGTTTAAGTGTCTTAATTCCCTCCAACCTCCACTTCACTGTGTCGCCAGAAACAGTGGAGACATTCTAACACTGTTGAAGTTGTACCCACTCGGATGACGGCTCTGGTTTATTGGTGAAATACAAGGACTGGTGATTATTTTTCGTCTGTAGGCCTCAAAAAATTCAAACAGTGCACTTTGCCAGTGAAGCTCCACTTTTTTTCATTCAACCTTTATTTAGTCAGGTAAATCTTTTGAACCTCATGGGCTCATTTACGAAAGCGACCTGCTAAAACTAAAGAACAATGAACAGCAATGATAGAATTTCCTTAAACAATAAACAAACAAACAATAAACAATAGAAAACAAAAGAGAGAAAAAAACAAAAGATTTTTTTTTTTTTTTTTAACAAAGTATCAAAAAACTAGCAAAACATTATAAGGTAGACGTATAAAATCAAAGACAGGAACAAATCTGCATTGGTTTTTGCCAGGATTCCAACAGATTCTGAAAACCATTTAGAGAAGAGAAGATGCATAGAAGATGGTGCACAATTAAAGTTACGATGAAGGTTGCAACATCTTTTTCTGTTCATCTTTCAATATTTGTATTTTATGTAAAATAAATAGTTTCATGTAAGCCTTGTTCTCTGTCCAGACAGATATCTCATGATGTGTTTACATGTTGCTGTAGATGCCATCTTTGTTACTGCGCTCGGTGCCTGTTGAGTTTCTGTTTGCCAGGATGAGATCAGATCAGAAGAACCTGTGAAATTTCTTTGTAGGGACACAAATGTCTTCCAGTGACTTTTCTTCCCTCTTTGTGTCTTTTTGTATCGTCTTCCACTTTTGCTTCTCTTTATGCATCCTATTTCTTTCTCTGTGTGAAATCTCCTTGCTGCCTTGTACTGTTTTGCTGTCAGTTCAGCCACTCATCGGCCTGCGTTACTGTATGCATTTGCAATTTCATTACAGATGCTTCTCACTGACAGCCAGTTCATCTATGGTCGTCTGCTCCTTTCTAATATCCCAGGAGATATTGTTTTGTGTGACGGTTGTGACACAGACTGCTAGGTTATGGGTGTGTGTGGGCATGTATGCATCTGTGTGTGAGTATGTTGGTGTGTGCAACAGTAGTAACCACTCACTCTAAAATCAATGTTGCTGTTGTGCTTATTCTGTAATCAAAGGCAAATTGCATTCATGAAATTCTATGATTGAATAATGTAGAGCTAAATGAAATAGGTACAAGTTTGGAATTTTTAGATATGCTATATGCTCAGGTCTCCAGAACAAACTGCCTGAATTGCTAAGTCCAACATTTGCAGATGTATCACTTAGGTTCAAATCCCTGGCATGCTAATGAAATCAAGCATGTGGGAGAAAAAAGACGTAAGGACTGGGATGCATGGCAGCATGCAGATATCCATCTGCGTCAATTAAACTTTCTGCAGTGTGACGGACTGTGGGCACTGAACCAATGCAAATGGACTTGAGTGCAGTCTCCCAAAAAAGCTAACATTGCAGAACCAAAGATGCCTATAGACATGTACCTGTTGGTTAAATGCTTAGTTGCTAAAAGTAGAACTGAAATATATATATATATATATATAACATCATTATAACAATGCACAATATCAATATCCCAAAGTTTGCTTAAAACTGCCATGCATTTTTGCTTTTCATNTGCCAGTTTCCACTGGGGAAGTGAGGCACCTTTGCATATAAACCCCAGCCGTGGCTCTGAACAACGCTCGCATGGTGAATACCTTCTTCGTGATGCATTCAAGACCATAAAAGCGCCCTGTAATTTCTGTTTACGTGAGCATTGTATGTTAAAAAGCAATAAATTGGATACATTTAGGAGAAGGGCGTGGATGCTTTTATCTGCAATCTTTAACGAGGAAAGGGATTTTGCTGAAAGTTTGAATTTTTTTGTTTTGTTTGTGCGTTGTGTGAAAATGTTGCACAGAAATGTTAGTTTTTCCGCGATACAGTTTTCTGTATTTATCAGTGAATGTGGACTGGAAACACGTAGGATGGTGTAGTAGATGGTGCACGCTTCCTGTCAGATAAGGGATGCACTTTTTGTGCATTAAAGAGGAAATAGATGTTTGCTCATGGGAGACATTGCAGCACGAGTGCATCTCAAAGCCTGCGGTCCGGCTCAAGGTTTTGTCAAAAAATGAAGCAGCTCAGAATAAAACTGCAGACACGACGTGTTATTCAAACTGAGAACGTGAAATAATTCAGAAAACAATTTGGAGGATAAATAAAATGAGCTTTTACGTTCAAACTTTATCTTTTTTTTAATCGTTTGGTCAGTTTTGTCTAAAAAGTACACCTCAGTTTTATTCGTATACCCTCAGCCGAGCGTGAATGCAGACCGACAATGTTTTGCAAGTTCAATTGTCTTTTTGTTAGCAACATTTTTCATGAAGCACTGCAGAATTCAGGTAAACTGTTAGAAAGTCATCATTGAATGTCCATCGAAGTTGTAAATGGCTGCTGCCGCAAACACAGAAATGGTTATGACTCAGTCAGATTAACGGGTAATGAACTACATTTGGGTGTGGTGGTAGCTGAGAGTCATTTAAAATGTTGGACCTAAGTGCCTACATCTTTGTCTTCTGTCAGCTTGAACTAAAACTTTACCTTGAAAGCTAGTGGGCGATGTGCTGTCCCTTCAGGACTGCTAGTCCTTTAATTTTATTTTTCATGTTTTTGTAGCAGATTGATGAAAAGCTTCTCAATGAGGAAAAGAGATGACTGTAATTAAAGCATCTCTTTGTCGTGGAGTCGAGAAGAGAATTGGTAAAACCCTCCGTCCGTCCCCCTGTCTGTCCGTTCATTGGTCCGTCCGTTTGCAACAAAGGTCACCATCAAAAATTGGGTTGCCATGTCAAAATATAAGATGGGCTGCCACCATATTTGTACATGTGTAAACTTTGTGAGTGAGACAACGTCAAAAATAAACAACGTGACAACGATTTTTGTGTTGGCTGCATCTAGGCGTAGGAAACGTCACTACTGAATATTAGGTTGCCACATAAAAATCCAAGATGGCCACCACAATATAAATCTGCCACCCCATTCATTTGAGGAAACTAGGTTTTTAGTTTTTATATTGCTTAAAAGTATATCTGAGCCCTTGAGCAAGGCCCTTAACCCACACCATCTGCTCCCCCGGGAACCCTAGATAGCAGCACTCTGCTCCACACAGAGGGCTGTGGTAGCTCGGTGGTCTGTGGTTGTGTCAGGAAGGGCATCCGTCGTAAAAACAACTGACAAGTCTTCGTGCGACTAGTTCGCTGTGGTGACCCCTGACGAAGGGAGAAGACGAAAGAAGAGGAAGAAGAAAAAAATGCTTAAAAGTATAGTTTTCTCAAACGTTTGGGGTGGCCAAAGATTGATCTCTTATGGCCTAGGCCCCCATTGGCCACCCTCTGGCTCTGCCATTGCGCCTGGACATTGATCAAAATGCTCCCTCAGATCTCCATAATCCGTTACTCTGCGCTAGGGGTGCGAATCTCTGTGTCTGGAGAATCGATTGGATTCCGATTTTTGATGCACCGATTCAATTCTAAAACGATTTTCATTCCATGATCGATTTTCGATTCAGAATCGATTTTCGATTCTGAAACAATTTTCAATTGAAATCATAAAAAGATTAAACAATAATGTAAACAAATAAAACATTTATTTAAAACAATAATGTATGCTTGTAGCAAACATTAACAATGTCAAATAATACAGTATAAGTATTGCATAAACATTTAACTCAAAATAAAATAGACTTCAAAATCATATTGCATTCATCCATGTTTCAACTGTGTATGGATGGATTTTGTTTAAAAGATTTGTTTGGTAAATCTTTTCAACAAAAGCATCTATCCATCATCTTTACCCGCTTTATCCTTATCGGGTCCTGGAGGTCACTGGTTCGGGTCAGATTTCTTCTTCTTTCTGCCACCTTTCATTTTATGTATTCTTTCATGTACTATGAGATATGGTTTTATTTTCTTTATCTTTTGGGTTTTAATGTAAAAAAAAAATTTGATTTTGGGTTTTTTAGAATCGATTCTGAATCGCCAGGACTAAGAATCTCGATTCTTAAAAAAATAAATAATTTTTCCTGCACCCCTACTCTGCGCTGCTTCTGATAGAACAAACAAACCTGCCTCTCTTCTTAGCCACAGTGTAACTCCTACCTACTTGAACATCCTGCACCAAGAAACATTATGGTTTCTTACATTCCCTGTTCAATTCCAGTCCAGAAAAACACTCATCTCAAAAACCACAACCATTCACTGTTCAAATCCCTCAGTGGCGGGGGGCATTGGCACATACCGCTTGTTTAACTGAAGTCTTATTTACCTTCAGTGAATGTTTACATGTAGTTTGTTTAGTCCTTTGTTAAAACTTTAGAAAGTTTAGTTGTAGAATTGTGCCGCTCAAGGTGGCTGCATGTTGGAGTAGCTGTTTCTTTCATTCTGAGATGTTGCTTTTGGAAACTATTTCCTATTTTTCTGGATGGAAATTGCTTTTTTTTGGACGATTACTTCCTCTGGTATTGGATGTTGCGCAGCTGGAAGGATTTTTACAGAAACCTTTTTTTTTTTTACATTTGGGCATTTGTTATGAGCGTAACCATGACAGCAAGGTGGTTTTTACAACCAGGAGCAGCTGATTAACATCTCAAAGCTCAACTCTTACACAGCCCCAAATGAGTTGTAAAGGAGGCGCCGTAGATGCATCGCCGTCTACCTGGTGGAGGTGCTCATGCAACCGACTGCCGAGATCCTGGAGCTGACAGGAAACGTGGCTAAGGACAACGAGAAGACCAGGATCATCCCCTGACGCCTAGAGTTGGCTGTCTGCAATGATAAGGAGCTCAACAAGCTGCTGAGAGGAGTGGCCATCGCTCAGGGAGGAGTTCTGCCCAACATTCTGGTGGTCCTGCTGCCCAGACGGACCGAGATTAATAAACTATTTTGAATTGAATTGAGTTGAATGTACAAATTCGTAAATCGTTGTTTGTTTTATTTCAAGCCTAATGCACTTATTGGGACCATCATCAGATTTGTTTTTTAGTTCTCTGGGTGATGTACAACAAACTCTGAAACAAGCTGTCCTTTTGTTTCTGTCCATGTGTGTTTTATTTAACATGGGGTGTCTTGTCTCAGGTTGGACAAGGTCACTGCCTTTATTGCCAGTAAAAGTGAAATCTTTTCCAGTGAGTAAACCTGACTCATGTTGAAAGAAAAATGACATTCTGCTCACAGTACAGTATGTTTGAGTCATGCAGTTTCCCTGAATCGTTTAGTTTGGGATCGATTGAAGGTTTTGAGTCCAAACTTTGTTTTTGTTTTTGAATAAATTAATTTTTAACCTGATAGGCTCTCATGAGCATGTTTTGTTCCTACTGAGCCATTTAATGGTTTCAGACTTGTAATAAAAAGACCCAAAGGGACTCTGTGAAAACATTTTAAGGGTTCCTCACAGTGATCGCCCTATTGAACATCAAAATTTGTGGTTTCTCCAAGTTTAATAGGTCCATGTGCTGAGTTTTACATATTTATTTGATGGTTTTGTAAGAAATAACTTTGATTCTTTCATTTGAGTCGGTTTAGCTTTGGTTCAGGCACCAAAAGCTCTTGACTGGTTTGTAGAAAAGACGCCAGTTTGGGTTAAAATCAGACTCTTTTGCAACATTAACCACATGTGAGAAGCAAATGTCTCTTTGATCTGCAGCAAACGATTTATTCTTAATTTTCAGATTTATCCTGTAAACATGGACAACATTACTTTGTAAAAAATGCTAAAAAAAAAATCATTGCTTGTTTCAACTATACAGTAGTTATTTTCCATTTTTTATGTGGTTTGAAGTATAAGAAGAGAAAAATGGCAGTGTGGGAATAAAATTCAAATCAAAGGAGAAATGGCTTACAAACCTACAAAAATGGCATAAAAAGCCAAACAACGAAAGAACAACCAGCTTTATGGGCTGCAAATAACCTTTCTCACAGAGAAGTCCTTGACAGTGTCCTTGCAGGAAACCTTATAGATTTAAAAAATCAACATCCTGCCACCAACAACAACAGTCTGGACTCAGGAGTTGCTCTCTGGGGAGTTTTAACAGGATGCGAGCGATGGATGTTTGATGTGATCGAAGTTTCAGAGATAAGTCACTCCGGCAGGGTTTGAGCTACGAAGGGATTTTGTGGATTATGTTTATGAGCTATTTGATTTGTTTCTAAATAATTTGTGATTTCAGAGCAGGTCGGTAGATTTTTTGAAGGGATCCAGATTCCAATCTGTGTCTGCCAAAATGAATCCAAATCATCAGTTTCTCTGCTCAAGTAAAGTTTTAAGCTGATCTCACAAAAAGTTTTAAGAAATCTTCTCAATTTGCACCTCACTTAAGGATGAAATGAGAAATGCTCTCTGTTTTCATATTTTCAATTTCCTGCATGCACTTGTGTTCTTGTATCTGTCTGTTAGCAAAATATTTCGCAAACCACACACTGATTTTTTTTATGAAACCTTCAGAAACCAGTCATTTAATGTAGTCATTACCTTTTGAAGTTGACTTGATTCAAGATGGGTGCCACAGCCAGCAGATCTGGAAAAACAACATGATTGCTAAAACTCACTTTTACAGGAACTGACCTAAAGATTTGTGTGGTAGTAGTTGAGCCTAATCCTAAACACATATTTGAAGTGCTATTGAATTATATAATAGCTTTGTTTAAACTATATGCACTCATATTTGCCTGTTAAGGAAATTTCTCATGAACCACTGGATGGATTTTAATTAAACTTTCTGGAAATAATCACTAGGTGTGCTTCTACAACTGATTACTTTTTGGGTCCAGCAGAGCTTAAGATGGCTGCCACAGCCAAATGACTTAAAAAAACACACACACACACACACAAATATTACTGTAACTCAGGTAGTCTTACAGATGTATTCAAATGTATTCAAGTTCAAGTCCAGTTTTTTGTCATTCGCATCACATGTGGTACATGGGGTGGAACGAAATAATGTACACAGGATCCCAGTTACACCAAATAATTGCAAAAATATAAACAGAAACGGTATATGAGGATCTAAACGCTAAATGGCACGCTAAACTGTATGCTAAAAATCTAAGATATACATAACGTAAAACAATACGGCATAACAACAGCCTGAACACGAGTCTGTGGTGAGCAGATGGGTATGAATGAATACAGCAACATGAGATAATCAGCAACATGAGATCAGCAGCATGGATAATCAGCAGCACAGATAAGCGCTGTTGTGGTAGCAGTTGAGATTTGTTCACAATACAGTAGTCGGTACTACTACAGTACTTTAATTATCGCGGGAGTTACGTTCCACACCCCGATAGGTGAAAAACTGCGAAGTAGGAACGTTATATTTATTTTAATGGATGGATGGATGGTAAATGGAGCTTATTTATATAGCGCTTTCTAGCCCCCTGTGAGGAGCCCCAAAGCGCTTTACAATACCAGCCATCCACCCATTCATTCAGACATTCATACACCGGTAGTGGTAGCCTGCCTTGCAAGGCGCCATCCAGACCTACCGGGAGCAACTCGGGGTTAAGTGTCTTGCCCAGGGACACAACGACACATGGTGGGCGGATGCGGGATTCGAACCTCCAACCTTCCGATCAGGGGTCGACTGCCATTACCACTACACCACGGCCGCCGTTATTTATATATTTTAATAGCCTGGTTGGAACCAGACCCATGTCCTTCACTTCGCTTTGGACTAGGGTCTGGCATTCCTCCCATTGAAAACGATTTCTCCTGGAGATTTTTGAATGGACCAATCAGAGAACAGAAGGCGGAGTTTTGTTAGTTTAGCCTGGCGAGGTCCAGGCTATCAGATAAATTGCTCAGAAACCACTCGGTGGATATTTTTTCTGCCACCAGTGTGTAATTATATGTCTTTAATTTACTGACTGTTGGCCTAGATGAAACATTTGAGATAAAATTCGATTTTTTATCATTTATTTTCGTAGCGCACCCGAGGCTGTTTGGAAAATATCAAACCGAAACTATTTAAATCCAGCAGATTTGACCATTTCGTGAATTGATTTAGGAACTGTTAAGCTCAGGAACACTTCTGATATAACGTCAGCTAAGAAATATATTTTTTATCAGCAGAGAAATAATAGTTTTTTACCTTGTTTTGATGAAAATTCCTTCGTGGCGGCAGCCATTTTGAATGACGACGTCAGTCGACGTCGTTCAAAACTCCGCCTTCTGCTCTCTGATTGCTCAGGAACACTTCTGATATAACGTCAGCTAAGAAATATATTTTTTATCAGCAGAGAAATAATAGTTTTTTACCTTGTTTTGATGAAAATTCCTTCGTGGCGGCAGCCATTTTGAATGACGACGTCAGTCGACGTCGTTCAAAACTCCGCCCCTTCTGTTCTCTGATTGGTCCGAACAAAAATCTACCGGAGAAATGGTTGTGGATGGGAGAAGTCCCAGACTGTGCAGTGAAGGGAAATGAGAATTGAGCGGAGCTGTGCAGGAAGGCGAGGGCCAGGCTAATATTTTAAGGCTTTTTAAAAAAAACTTCCAACACTCTTGCAATGTTCTAATCTAAACTCTTAAACCTACATAATTTTAACAACATGTAAATATGTATTGTACAGTACTGCAAATTTTTATTCACCTGCTCTGTAGAGCTGCAGCTTGGTTCTGGTTCTGCAGAACTACCCTGCCGCGACAAAGCCCACCGTCCTGTCCAGGTTGATATGCGTGTGGATAACTGAGCTTCAGGATTATTTCCTGCCAGTTCTGTGCGCTTCATAGATAGATAATTACTTCTGACTTTGTGTTGCAAAACAGTGGGAGTGGGGCAAAGAGTGTGTGTGTGCTGGGTGAGTGGGGTCCTTCATGATGCAGGTGGCTCTCTTCCTGCATCTGGAGGTGTAGATGTCTGTGATGGTGGGGAGACTGACTCCAACATCTTCTGTGCAGCCTTCACCACTCTCTGCAGAGCTTTTCTTTCTGCAGCTGTGCAGCCCCCATGCCACATGTGGATGCTGGAGGATGTTCTCCACTGCACACCTGTAGAAGGAGGTGAGGACTGATTTTCCCAAACCAGCTCACCTCAGCCACCTGAGGAAGTAGTCTGTGCATTCCTTTCAAGAATTAGAAAGGAGCCTTTTAATGCTTGAAATTTTAAGTTGTCTACTTGCGTGTACACATATACTGTAAGTTAACCGCGCACACCTGCATCTCTTTATCGCCTCCCAAAAAAAAGCTTATTTCCTTTCAGACTGATTCTCTGGCATTCAGCCATTAAATGAAACAACCTGAACAGCCTTTGTCCTAAAAAGGAGTTTTCCCTCCAGAGCGAATAAAGACTTCCCGTGTCTGTCTGAAGCTGCACACTGGAGCTGGTTTGGCTGAGCTTGGAGCTCTTGTGTGTTCCAGTCAAGCATGAGACATTTAAATTGAGCATCAGAGCCTTTTTTTTCAGCCTGACGTCACCCCATCTCGCTCTCTCTCTGGCGTGGCTGATCTGAGCACAGGAAGTGCATGGGCAGCTTGGTGCGTTGCCATTGTTGCCATTGATCCAGTTAATATGTGAGAACTGGCGTTGGTGTTTATAGTACAGCTCAGCTACAGTGAAAATGTTGTAAAATATTTCGGCAAAGTCAGATTAACTTACACGGTAGCAGCAGTTTGCTCCTGTCTGATGACTTTATGGATGTGTGGGAAAGAGTCGCACCGGCAGCAGAATGTGTGAGTTACACTCTGTTGTGTCAAATAAAAGAGCCCTGAGTGGGAACATAAGCACCAAGAAGACATGTGGGCATAAAACTTGCTCCAGAGTGACAGAGTACAGGGCGTTAAAAGTTGTTTTCTTTTAAAACGGTGTAAAATTTCGAGCTGACATGCATCCTGTGAGTGAAATATATAAGAATATCCAAAGAAGAAACACGTGTCGAGTGGGTCGTAAAGGAAGTGAACTGCAGATTTTTTTTTGTTGTTCCTCAGCTGTATATTTATGGAAACATGCTGCTCCTCACTAAAACACTTTGGCACTTTTTCACCTAAAAAAAGGAGCCTGTAATAAATAATTCTGTCCGTGGAACGATGTGACTCTTTTATTATGAAGGCAGGTCTCATTGGAGTCCAGGTAATCCTTCCAGTGTGTAGGAGTTAAGTTCCTGCACCTGATGACAGCAACAGTCTATAATTTTTTACTTTTTTTAATGAAACCACAGCGACGACTAGTGAAGCATTGAACTGTTAAATAGTTCTTATCTTTTAAAGTGCAGTTCTGTGGAAAGGTTAACAAACACGATAACCTTTGGAACAACCTCAGTATGAAGGAAGTTTCATTTTGACTACATTTATGAGCTAACAGGTCAAAGTGAAATCAGTTCAAAAGTGGAAAAATAAATCCAGTCTTAAAGATACGGTGCAACCGGAAAATATTTCACTTTTTCCACATTTGATTATGTTACAGCCTTATTCCAAATTGTATTAAATCGACCTATTTTCTCAAAATTCTGCACACAATACCCCATTATGACAATGTGAAAAAAGGTTTTTTGAGATTTTTGAGAATTTATTAAAAAAAGAAAACTACCGTACTTTCTGCCGTACACATTGCACCGCCGTATAAGTCGCATCAGTCCAAAAATGTCTAATAAAATGGAAACAAACATAAATAAGTCGCTTCGCCATATAAGTTGCATCTATTACGCGTCACTGCTGACCACCCGGAAACGTGGGCCGGTGTTGTGCCAAAAATCGATTTGCTGCCAAATGGTGGCTGCGGAAGCATGCACGGGAGGACTTTAACAAGAATTCACAAGATTAACACTTAAAAACAATTACTTGTTTGCGCGACATTATAGTAAAGGTGTGTCTCAGTTTAAATGTCCTTATTAATTGCACTTTAACGGTCAAATCAGCTGCATTTCGCCTGGACGGCGCGGCAAAATGCAACTGATTTGACGTTTGCTCCAGGAGTTCTGGAGCAAGACAAAGATGGCTTGTATGGCAAACCAAGTGTCTCATTAATAGCCACTTTTACCTATTAATGAGACACTTGGCTTGCCATATTAGTTGAGGGCCCTCTCGCGGCTGAAAATAGTAGTGTTGAATATTTTCCATGTCAGAATGAATTAAATCGTCAGATCTCAGCCAAAAATTGGGTTATAAATATGTGGAAAAAACATGTCGCTTCGCCATGTGTCGCAGGGCATGAAAATTTATGCAAAAGGTGCGACTTATACGGCGAAAAGTATGGTATGAAATAACATTTACATAAGTATTGACAGCCTTTGCTTAATAATACTTTGTTGCTCCACCTTTGGCATCAATCCTCAAGTCTTGTTGAATAAAAAAACCAAGATGGCGCCTTTGCTGATGGAACGCCGTCTACATGCTCTCCTGTACTTTTTACTGTTGTTCGTGTTCTGCCTTTTTTTCATCGACGATGCATCCTCGCTCCTGGTCTATGATCGCTCAACTCTTCTAAGCCTCCGAGACTCGCTGATCAACACACCGGCTACTGGCAAATATGGACATTTCAAGCCTCCTCCACCTCCACCTTTCTTGGCGTCCATTCCTGCCTACCTACAACGCAACACGACCACGCTGCCACGCAACAAGCGGCGCAGAAGACGTGGAACGAGAGCAGGTCTCCTGGTGAGATTTAAAAAGTATCTCTCGTCTCACAACACGCCGACTGCTGACTTACCTCCTGAATTCAGCGTCTTTGATGTCCGTCGTTCCTTCGCTCGCCGCAACAGATGCCTTGTTGTTATCAATCATGACGCCAGCGATCAGTTTCCATCTTGCCCCCCCGTGAGGGCTGTGGAGCGAGGCTGCGTTAAACATAACCTCCGCCCGCTCGCTCGAGCTGAGAGTGACGTAACTGGCTGTGTTCCTGTACGGTCAGCATTGTTTAACGCCAGATCAATCACAAATAAAACTTTTATATTAAGTGATTTGATCTCCACTCATCGTCTGGATCTGTTTTTGATCACGGAAACCTGGCAGAAAGTTGGAGACAACAGCTCCTTCTCTGAACTCCTCCCACCTGGCTTCTCTTATCTGAGCGCTCCGCGTGGAGTAGGAAGAGGAGGGGGGCTGGCTGCAGTTTTCAATGAGGCGTTCAGGTACCGATTGTTGCCTCAGAAAAATTACTCCAGTTTTGAAAGTATGATTTTTGTGCTGGAATCTGCAAAACCTATTTTGTGCGGCCTCTTTTATCGGTCTCCTCAATACAACAAAAACTTTCTCAGTGAGTTTTCAGAACTACTGGCTGACCTAATGCCAAAGTTTGACTCTTGGCTTTTCTGTGGTGACTTCAACGTGCACACCTGCTGCCCAAGTAATCAGCTTGGATGTGAGTTTCAGGACCTCCTGGACTCTTTCAACCTGTCACAGTCGGTCTCGGGGGCCACACACAGTCAGGGTCATACACTCGATTTAATTATCTCCCACGGCCTACAAATACCTGCTGTGGAGATCCTGGACACCTGTATCTCAGACCATTTTCCCATATTATTCGAATTTTTCACCTCTCCTGCACCGAAAGCTATTCTCCCAGCACGTTTCTGTCGCTCTATCACCCCATCCACTCCAAGTGAGTTCACTGACGCCTTTAAGAGCACTGAATTCTGCTCTGCTGTCAGCCTGGACCCATCTCTACATCCTGAGGACTTCATCAGCTCCTTCCATCACACCTGCACAACGATCTTGGACTCCATCGCTCCTCTCAAACAGGCATCTTCAAAGAACAAACCTTCACCATGGCTCAACGAAACGACGCGAGCTCTTCGACAACGTTGCAGAAAAGCAGAACGAAAATGGAAGCGCGACCGGCTTCATGTATCTCAAGGAATACTGAGAGACTGTCTCTGTGAGTATCATAATGCTGTGAAACAGGCCAAGTCACAGTACCTCTCCAATTTAATCTCCACCAGCTCCAACCGGCCGCGGACGCTTTTCAGCACACTCCAGTCTGTCATCAACCCATCTGTCAATGTTCTGAAAACTGCCACACAGTCTACCTGCGATGACTTTCAGAGCTATTTTGTCAACAAAATAGACTCTATCAGGCAGAACATTGTCAGTTCATCCAACACCATCCAGTCTTGTGCGTCTGCAATAACCACAGCTGTTTTTGACCAATTTGACCTGGTTTCACTCCCTCACCTCACCAAGGTGGTTCAGCAGATGAAACCAACTAACTGTTCTCTGGACATCATTCCCTCTAAAATGTTCAAACAGTCCTTTGATGTAATTGGTCCTTGTGTTTTGTCATTTATTAACAGCTGTCTATCTTCAGGTTTTGTGCCATCTGCTTTCAAACATGCTGTGGTCAGGCCTCTTCTCAAAAAACCAGGCCTAGATCCTACAGCTCTCTCTAATTTCAGACCAGTTTCACATCTGTCATTTCTATCAAAGGTCCTAGAAAAGATTGTTTTTATTCAACTTCAATCTTTTCTAGAACTCAACAACCTGTTTGAAAAATTTCAGTCAGGTTTTCGAGCTCGTCACAGCACTGAATCTGCACTGCTCAAAGTACAGAATGACATTCTTCTGTCCCTGGATGCAAAAAACCCTGCACTGCTGGTGATGTTAGACCTCTCAGCAGCTTTTGACACCGTCGACCATCAGGTACTAATCAACCGCTTGTCTCAGCAGGTTGGCCTCCAGGGAGCTGTGCTTGAGTGGTTCAAATCTTACCTGTCTGGGAGAACTTTTTCTGTCATGATAGGCGATCTGTCCTCCTCTTCATCAACCCCTCTGACCTCTGGCGTACCACAGGGATCTATTCTAGGGCCAGTCCTCTTCTCTCTTTACATGCTGCCATTAGGATCAATCATTGCACGTCATAACCTGTCTTTTCACATGTATGCAGACGATTTACAAATCTATCTGCCAGTCACTCCCAACCCCTCACCCAGTTCAAACACTCTTGTCAACTGCTTAAATGACATTAAGCACTGGCTCTCTCAAAACTTCCTCCACCTAAACACAGATAAAACTGAATGCATTTTATTTAGTGCACCTGGTGACACCAGCAACATCCTTCCCAGTCCCAGTGTTGGTTTCCCCCTCCCCCACTTCAACCCGGTGGTCAGAAATCTTGGAGTGCAGCTTGACTCCAACTTAAAGTTTGATAAACAGATCAGTTCTGTTGTCAAGACCAGCTTCTTTCAGCTCCGACTGCTCTCCAAAGTCAAGTCATTTCTCAGCCGTGGTGATCTGGAGAAGGCCATCCATGCCTTTGTGACCTCCAGACTTGACTATTGTAATGCTTTGTATGTTGGTATTAATCAATCCTCCATCTCCCGTTTACAGCTTGTACAGAACTCTGCCGCGCGCTTTTTGACCAACACACGAAAATATGAACACATCACTCCTGTCCTGTCCTCTCTACACTGGCTCCCGGTTCAGTTCAGGATACAGTTCAAGCTGCTCCTGTTTGTTTTCAAAGCTCTGAATGGACTTGCTCCTCTGTACATCTCAGAACTTTTGAAAGCCCATCAGCCCGGCAGAGATTTACGCTCTGCCAGTCAACACCTGCTGGAGGTGCCTCGCTCAAGGTACAAACAATGGGGAGACCGGTCATTTTCTGTTGCCGGCCCAAAAGCCTGGAACAGCCTCCCCCTTGAGCTGCGTGCCACCTCTGATCTGACTCTGTTCAAAACCAGACTGAAGACCCACTTGTTCAAAAAAGCTTTCAGTGTGTAAAAAAGCTTTCAGTGTGTAACTTTTATTACTTTTGGTAGTTTAGTATGTAGCATTTTTTATTTCCATTGCCTTTTTATTTCCACTTGCTCAAATAAGCTTCCAGTGTGTAACTTTTATTACTTCTGGTATTTTAATATGTAACATTTTTTAATTTCCATTGCCTTTTTATTTCCACTTGTTCAAAAAAGCTTTCAGCGTGTAACTTTTATTACTTGTGTTATTTTAGTATGTAGCATTTTTTATTTCCATTGCTTCTTTTATTGCTGTTGTTTCTTATTCTATTTTCATTGATTTATTGTTCCAGTTTATTCATCTTTTTATCCTGTTAAGCACCTTGGTCAATGCAAGGCATTGTAGGAAGGTGCTATACAAATAAAGTTTATTATTATTATTATTATTAATATGACGCCACAAGTGTAGCACACCTATCTCTAGGCAGTTTGTTCCATTCGCAGGTGTAGTACTTCTCAAGCTCCATCAGGTTGGATGGGAGACGTCTGCACAGCCATTTTCAGATTTCTCCAGAGGTGTTCAATCGAATTCAAGTCTGGACTCTGGCTTGGCCCCTCCAGGACCTTCACAGAGGGGTCTTGAAGCCACTCCCATGAGATCTTGGCCATGTGCTTTGGGTCGTTGCGCTGCTTAAAAATGAACCGTCGCCCCAGTCTGAGGTCACGTGCGCTCTGGAGCAGGTTTTCATCCAAGATGTCTCTATTGCTGCATTCATCCTTCCCTCGATTCTGTCTAGTCTGTCAGTTCCTGCTGCTGAAAAACATCTGAATAGCATGATGCTGCCACCACCGTGCTTTACTGTAGGGATGGTATTGGCCTGGTGATGAGCTGTGCCTGACTTCACACCAAAGAGCTCAATCTTTGTCTCATCAGACCAGAGCATTTTGTTTCTCATAGTCTGAAAGTCCTTCAGGTGCCTTTTGGCCAAAATAAAAAATAAATGCTGAACAAGAGCTAGACGTCTTTGAATTCCTGAAACAATCATCACTTGTTTGAACAATCATCCTGCTATTTAAATTTCAGATATTGAATTCACTTTGATTCTACAGCTGATCTGAGATCAGATATGGCCCAATTGCTTGAATGAGGAGTAACAGTGCATGCCTGTTAACTAGAACGGCCCCTGTCGTGATCTGCACCAGCATGTGAGGGGAAGTTGATGTTTTTACTTTTTTTTCCCCTAGAAAATTGTATGTAGAGCGCAATACACAGCATCTCTTTCAGCTGTAGCTCAGGAACTCCTCTGTTCCATAAGTACAGGAATTGGAAAAAAGGAGGACACAAATGAACCAACAGTGAGGATCTGGGCGGGGTGATTTGGCAGCGACGATCAAGAAATTAAAAAAGCTCTGGGCATATTATACCGATCAGCCTCTGGTGCTTCTAAAGCAAACGTGGTTTTCATCTCAGGAGCTCTCTGGTTAATTAACAGTCCTTGATTACGTTTTAGAAACAAATAAAACTACAAGTAGACAGACACCCTTTGTTTTATTTATGTATAATAAACCAAATGTCAGATTGTGTAAAAATAAGAACGAAAAGAATCAGTTTCAAGCCGTTTCGTCAGCTGCTTGTCTCTTGTGGCATGAGAAAATGGGCGATACGCAGGAGGAGTCTGGGGTTGGAGACTCGAGCGGATTTCTCCCAGGAGGTCAGTTCATGCAGAGGACAGGGGATAAGGGCCATTTCAAGCATTTTGTTTTAATTGCCACCGAGACTGAAGGCTCTGCCCGCGTGTAATGCAGTGCACCACCACTAAATAACTGTGTCACGTTTCCTCCAGAAAGAGCCGACATGTGGTTGGAACAACACGGCCTCCATACGTCCAACGAGGCGTGAAGCTGGGATGGATGCAGTGTGGACATCTTGTGTTTCATTTACTCCTTTTATTGTTGGGCTGTAAATATTAGTTCCTATCGCAACTGATTAAAAAATAAATAGATCAGCCAGAAAATAAGTTTGATCTTGTATCAGTTGTGTAGTTTTCAGATATTCTGGTACCAAAGCATGGTGATTCAGCGTTCATGGTTCATTTTGTGCACAAATTTGTATGATCAATTAAAAAAATACATAATACAGCTTAGTATTTACAAAGTATGTCCCTGGTATTTACAGGGTACTTACCCAATACATAGAGGATATGCATAAGCACATATAAGGTACTATAAAGTTCATACCGGGTATGTACAAGGTACATACTGGGTACTTACAGGGCACACACAGGTATAAAACTGGCCCTTTCTGAGTATTTACTGAGTACTTACAAGGCACATACATAGTACTTACACAACACATACTAAGCACATACCTGGCACTAGTTGGGTAATTACCAGGTCCTTTTTAGGCACTTATAGGGTACATAGGTGGTATTTGTTGGATGTTTATCAGATACCTACAGGCTACATATCTCCTATACCTCCTTGTACTATGGTACTAACCAGGTATTTACCAGAATATGTGGTGTATGTATCTTGCAAGTTCCATGCATTTACCTGGTACTTATCTGGTATATACCTGGGTATTTTGGGGTACTTACAGGGTACACACTTCATACCTTTTTTGGTACTTAAGTAGGCGGGTATACCAGACTCGTATCTGGTACTTAATGGGTATTTAGCAAATTTTGTACATGGCTAATATACTCTGCAAGTACAAGGTATTTTCTCAGTATTGCTCTCTACCTTAGGGGTTGCCACACAAACTAACTCACACAAATACTTGGCTATTGTTTTTTTTAATGTAATGCCAGACCACTGAGCTACCACAGCCCTCTGCACGGAGCAGAGAGCTGCCATCCAAGGTTCCCGGGGAAGCAGATGATGGGGGGGGGCTTTGCTCACAGGCTCATCTTCTCTGACCTCTGTGCCACCATTCCCCCTTACTCAGTACTTACAGGGTACAATAAACAGATTGATCTTTATTGGTCAACCAAACACTGAAAAAATCAGATTTTACCACGAAGGCCATGTCGTTATCTGTGCGCCGCACTGTTTCCCCAATCGAGCCTCAGATGTTCTTGTCTGTTCACGTCCTGTACTGACATCAGCTCCTTCCTGTTATAACTTTCCCACCGCTGACATGTCGGGTGTGCGTTTGACACCGCTGATACCTCGTGTGCTTAAAGCCCAGACTGGCCTCTGCACCTGACCGAGGACAGAGGATGGGTGGGCTGACGTAACGCGCTCTGATAAAGCGAAAGCGCTGAAGAGCGAGCCGCCTTAATGACCACCAGGAAGCATACGGAAGCGCTTTGTGTTGACTTTGTGGGCTCGGCTCTAGACATTAAGCTCAGGGACACAGGTTGCAGTTGTGTTTTTGTTTTTACTGCGAGCCCAGAGTCGGATCCGTCACACTCGCTTCAAAGAGTGGCGTGTATTTATTTGTTTGACACAGCAGATGAACCCCGTCCCCGCATCAGCATCAGCTTTCCCACGTGTTTCTTCCAGCTTCTAATGAAGATTAAGGATTTGATCTGTTTTCATTCTGTCTGCACTGTTTCCAAGCTCAACGCCAAATCAAACATGCTTTTATATAAAAAGAAACTCCATGTTATCTCCCACAGGCAGTGCCAGAAGGTTTAAAAAAGATCTACGGTACCTTTTTTTTTTTCACGCAGTTATCTATTATATTAGCAAATGGTTGATGGACTCACGGACTCATGTTTGTGCTGCTGTTTGTAATGATGTTTTTCTATGACATTAGTGCATAGTGTATTTCTAGTTTATGTTTTTCTTAGTTACAGGTAGTCCCCAACTTACGAGCGAGTTCCGTTCGTACGAGGTGCTCGTAACACGAAATCTCGTATGTCGGAACACGAAACATGTGTCGCTCGTAAGTCCGGATTTTCGGTCGTAAGTCGGAAAATATATGCTAGCGCTACAACGAACACTCGTTTTCCAACACAAACGTACATACTAGTTCATAAACATGTTCAGAAACTTGTTTACAAACTGTTAGCTAACACACTTTCATCTAAAAACACATAATAGTGCAGTATTTTCTGTATGTTCTGTACAACTTTACTGTTCGTTAGTCAGCTCGTAAGTCCGGAACCTCGTATGTCGATGCGCACGTAAGTCGGGGAGTACCTGTATATCCTAGATGTTATTACTGTTTTTCTTTTACATTTTGTTGTTGGATGTAACTGGGACCCTGTGTACATAATCTTGTTTCATCACATATCACATGTACCACCCATCCATCCATCCATTTTCGTTCGCTTATCCGGGGTCGGGTCGCGGGGGTAGCAGCCTAAGTAGGGAGGCCCAGACTTCCCTCTCCCCAGCCACTTGGAGCAGCTCCTCTGGGGGAATCCCAAGGCGTTCCCAGGCCAGCCGAGAAACATAGTCCCTCCAGCGTGTCCTGGGTCTTCCTCTGGGTCTCCTCCCGGTGGGACATGCCCGGAACACCTCACCAGGGAGGCGTCCAGGAGGCATCCTAACCAGATGCCCGAGCCACCTCAACTGGCTCCTCTCGATGTGGAGAAGCAGCGGCTCTACTCCGAGTCCCTCCCGGATGACTGAGCTTCTCACCCTATCTCTAAGGGGGGCAAAGCTCCGCGCTCGAGCGAGCGAGGCGCGAGCGCGGCGCCCCGCTGTGTGTGCGCCGTGCGAGCCCCGCGTGCACAAGCCTTTGAACGCTCGTGCAAGCGTATGCGGTCATAAAAAAAAGAGCTTGGCGCGTTCGCGCAAGCGTTCAAAGGCTTGTGCAAGCGGCGCTCGCACGGCGCACACACAGCGGGGCGCCGCGCTCGCTCGAGCGCGGAGCTTTGCCCCAGCCTTATCTCTAAGGGAGAGTTCAGACACCCTGCGGAGAAAACTCATTTCAGCCGCTTGTATCCGAGATCTCGTTCTTTCGGTCACAACCCAAAGCTCATGACCATAGATGAGGGTAGGAACGTAGATCGATCGGTAAATTGAGAGCTTTGCCTTTCGACTCAGCTCTCTCTTCACCACGACAGACCGGTACAGCGCCCGCTTCACTGCGGACGCTGCACCTATCCGCCTATCGATCTCACGCTCCAGTTTTCCCTCATTCGTGAACAAGACCCCAAGATACTTAAACTCCTCCACTTGGGGCAGGACCTCCTCCCCGACCCGGAGAGGGCATGCTACCCTTTTCCGGCTCAAGACCATGGCCTCGGATTTGGAGGAACTGATCCTCATCCCGGCCGCATCACACTCGGCTGCAAACCGCTCCAGTGAAAGCTGTAGATCACGATCTGATGAAGCCAATAGGACCACATCATCTGCAAAAAACAGAGAAGCGATTCTAAGGCCACCAAAACGGATCCTCTCAACACCTTGGCTGCGCCTAGAAATTCTGTCCATAAAAGTTATGAACAGAATCGGTGACAAAGGGCAACCTTGGCGGAGTCCAACTCTCACTGGAAACGAGCCTGACTTACTGCCGGCAATGCGGACCAAGCTCTGACACCGGTCGTACAGGGACCTAACAGCCCATATCAATGGGCCTGGTACCCCATACTCCCGGAGTACCCCCCACAGAACCCCCCGAGGGACGCGGTCGAATGCCTTTTCCAAGTCCACAAAGCACATGTAAACTGGTTGGGCAAACTCCCACGCACCCTCCAGGACCCTGCTGAGGGTGTAGAGCTGGTCCAGTGTTCCACGACCAGCACGAAAACCACACTGCTCCTCCTGAATCCGAGGTTCGACTATCCGACGGACCCTCCTCTCCAGAACCCCTGAATAGACCTTACCAGGGAGGCTTAAGAGTGTGATCCCCCTATAGTTGGAACACACCCTACGGTCCCCCTTTTTGAATAGGGGAACCACCACCCCAGTCTGCCAATCCAAGGGAACTGCCCCCGATGTCCACGCGATATTGCAGAGTCGCGTAAGCCAACACAACCCCACAACATCCAGAGCCCTAAGGAACTCCGGGCGAATCTCATCCACCCCCGGAGCCCTGCCACCGCGGAGCTTTTTAACCACCTCGGTGACCTCAGCACCAGAGATCGGAGAACCCGACCCAAAGTCCCCAGGCTCCGCTTCCTCAGTGGAAGACGTGCCAGTAGGATTGAGGAGGTCTTCGAAGTATTCCGCCCACCGACTCACAACATCCCGAGTTGAGGTCAACAGCACGCCATCCCCACCATAAATGGTGTTGGTCGCGTACCGCTTTCCCCCCCTGAGACGCCGGATGGTGGACCAGAATCGCCTCGAAGCCGTACGGAAGTCATTCTCCATGGCCTCTCCGAACTCCACCACATGCGGTGCAAATGGCAATAAAGATTCTCTGACTCTCTGATAATAAATTAATATTTTAAAAAGTTGCTGATGAGAGAGATGTGTCACCCATCCAGTTAAACTGTTTTTCCCATGAAATTTAAACCTTGGATTTGTGATCAGCCTCATGACTTCTTTGGCTCGGTGATGGCCACATTCAGGCTGTGATCTTCTCCTAATCTTCAGTGCACGTCAGTCTTTGAACCACACATTTAATTGGAGAAAGATGTTAAATCACTATAATGGCCCGGACGCTGACATGATAATTGTTTCTTTGAGGTTACAGTTAGCTTTAACAGCTCTGTGTGCGTTGCGGGGTGAATTTTCTCCAATCGCCTTGTTGTTTGTGCTCTCTGCAGAAAGACGTAAAGGACGTGTTCACGGCCATCTCGTTCGAGGTGGCTTACGGCCTGGGGAAGCATGTGGTGACCGGACACCAGGAGCAAGACCTGCCCGCTCTCACTCCGGTACTGAGATGGAGGCAAGGAAACAAGATTGCGGTGAAAAATGAGGTACACTATCGGTTATTGCCACTGACCACCGACCAAAGGTGGATGATAAGACTTTTGCCCATGTGTGTGTAGACCTGTCATGATAAACAATAAATCAATTAATCGCATGATAAATGAAAATTATCTACCTCGTTTTCATTTATCAGTTTTATTGTTTCGTCGTGTCTCTCTTCCTAATGGACACTGGATGACAAAAGGTTCAACTCTGGTGCTCTTACCCCTCCCTTTCTCCTTTCTCTTTAAAGTCCATTTTAACCATCCAAAATCATGTTTTTTTTAATTGAAAAAATGCTATGCTAAAGAGCTCAAATCACACTGAGCATCCGCCATTTAGAGAACCAAAGCGAGACAGTCCATGTCACGTCAAGGGGCCTCCCTCCCATTTTTCTTAAAAAGACATGCTACTCACTCCCTCACTATCCATACTTCGGTTCAGTCTTATGCTGCCATCCAGTGGTCAAAAAAAAGGTACTGCACGCAAAAACGATAAGCATTTCTTCTTCAATTTGACAATAATTACTGATCGTTGTCAAATTTCAATCAACATCATTGTTTATCGCAATAATTTCTGAGACAATACTGTGTTTTTCGAAGTATAGGTCGCACCGGAGTATAGGTCGCATTGTCTTATTATTACCAATAGATTGGAAAAATCCCTAGATAGGTCGCACCTACGTTTAGCTCTGCTGCAAATGTCTGCCACAGGAGCGCACAGCAAGGCTTTTAAGAAGATTAACACTTAAAAACAATTATACCATACCATACCATACCATTTTATTTATAAAGCACTTTAAACAGGAACAAGTCCACACCAAAGTGCTGGACAAACAAACACGCAACAGGCAACACAGACAATGAAGTACAACACGAAAAACATAAAAACATTGCAGATCATAAATCAAACGATCCAATACAAATCAGCTGGCATTGAAAGCAATGGAGTAGTAGTGAGTTTTTAACCGGGATTTGAAAACCGAGAGGGAGGGGGCCTGTTTGATGAGCAGCGGTAACTCGTTCCAGAGTCTTGGGCCTGCTACAGAGAACGCCCTGTCACCCCTGCGCTTAAGGCGAGTTTCTGGAACTATTAAGAGTACCTGATCCTCTGACCTCAAAGCACGTGGAGGGACATATGGGTGTATCAATTATTATTTGTTTGATAAAAATTATAGCAAATATGTGTCTGAGCTGAACTTTTCCTTCATAAATGAACGTAATTGTGAAATTAGCTGGATTTAAAAATTTGTTTCGCCAAAAGTGATAAAAAGCCATATATAGGTCGCACCTGAGTATAGGTCGCAGGCCATGAAAAAATTATAAAAAGGTGCGACCTATACTCCAAAAAATACGGTAATCACCCTGTAAAATTTGTTATTGTGACAGGCCTATACGTGTGTGTTTTTGGCAGAGGTGGGCATCTGGTACCAAAATATAACTACTAGACAAAAGTTGATTAACGTAACCAGATTTAACTTAATTTAGTCGATTCTGACTAAATTAAATTAGTCGATTCTGACCAACCAAAACCAAAACTATCCAACAAACCGCTGGAGGGATTTTATGTCTTAAAGGAATAGGCCTTAAAATTTAACAAGAATCTTTAAGGAGTCTAAGATTCTGGTCATTGCACTTTCTATACCTCACAGCAGCGGTGGGCAATGCAATAATTGTAGATCATGAAGGATTATACAATGTTGACGATCGCAGTGGTTCTCAAACTAGGGTCCGTGAGTCAGTGCTTTGGGGTTCGCAAAAAAACAAAACAAAACCAAAAAAGAAATATTAGAGGTTTACCAACCCATTACAGTAAAATACACCAAAATGCAGGAAATCACATCTACTTTATTCAAAATGTTCTGGGGGATGACCCCCAGACTCACCGCACCACCCCACCAGCCCACCCACTATTTGCGTTCCGGCATAGATGGGTTTACAAACGAAGCTGTTACTTGGCATGACTGCTACTGTCATGAGTCTGTTCAGTTTTCTGTAATAATAACTTGAAGAAGTGGCGATACATTTGTTATGTTCATTATGTGAATAGGTAACGTTTTAAAGTGTTTTTTGATACTGTTGATTTTCTCAGAACTGTAATTTTTGGAAGTTGAAATTAACATTTTTGCTGATTAAATGTGTCTTGAAAGAAAAATACCCCATGTTTGAACGTATAAAAATGGTATTAACACTCTTAAAGAGCAGGTTTTAAGTATTTACGTTACACAAATATTTTCCGTTGCATTAAAGAGACAAACTGAAGAACATTTTTTAATTAACACAAGGGTTATGAGGGGTCACTGAAACTTTGTCTCCCCTGTAAGGGGTCCTTGAACCCAAAAAGTTTGAGAACCCCTTTACAGTGTTGCCAGATGTACAGTAATTATTGTATTTATACTATTGTTTTAGGGTTTATACTGGAGCTATTCAAGTAAATTGCTTAGGAGCCACAGTTAAAATATAATAAAATAATCAATGGGCTGGACTGAGTCCATGGGTCAGATGTGGCCCTGAGACCACTAGATGAATTGCCATCCCTCACACAATCAGTTTTATCCATAAGCATTTCAGACAAAATATGTAATCATATTTTTTATTCAGTTATTAGAGTTTAAAAAAGTAACTCGCCAGAGGCTAAACAGTCTAACATTTGTTTTCTGTGCTTTTCCAATTTCTGCAAACATTTATTTTGCCGCGTGCATAGTTTCTATCATTCTTTGTTCTTTAGTTGTTTGACCTAAAATGCATTTGACAACACTAGAACGTGCTTCTTTATTATTATTATTATTATTATTTTATTTTATTTTCAAATGATCAAAAATCCAAATTTTAATGAAAATATGTTCATCTTACTCTTCAAGCAGGATTTTAAATATACATCTATGATCACTGTGTTTGGACTGATTGAAAGATGCACCTCACACCTGATGTAAAAACTTAATATTTTTGTAAACTACATAATGAATGAAGGAAATGATTTTAAAGGGGGTGTAATGATTTGGTTCTGATTACCGCTTGAGTTGGATTTCCTTGAGTGGAATCCAGAAAGACTGATTGCTTTATTTTCTTTCTCCTATAACCCCCACCTGTGTTTCTTCAATCTAGTTTGTGTGTAGAAATAAGAACTTATACAGTAGTTGTGTTTTTTTTACATTATACAGAAAGTAAGTTACACCGCTTGAGCTCATGCATTATTCAGCTTCATATCATCTGACTAATTTAAAAAATATATAAACTTGTTTTTTATTTAAAAAATAAAATCCCTGGCTGTTTGTAACACACACAAAACACTGCCCCCTGGTCTGAAGACGTGTCTGTGTGTTCAGTGAACAGCATGAGGTCATCCTGACTGTGTCCTTTCACCGTTTCCTCCTCAGACCTGGTTTGAGAAGAACTGTCTGTCAGACGACTGCGCTGCAGACCTGAGGCTTCACGGGAAACTGCTGCTTTCTGGGTAAAAATACGAAAACGCCAAAAACATCACGCTTAAGAACGCTTCAGTCAGACTCCAGTTCAGAGACTGACATCATAGGTCAAGTGGGTGTGGGTAGAGGAACCATGACGCACGCCTGGAGATTATCCATGTGTGTGATCAGAGTTAGGGAGTTACCTTTTTATTTTTTTATTTTTTGTTTTGTTTTCCTCATTCTGCTGTTCGTGTGAATGTTTATGAATCATATGTTGTGATCCATTTTTCTTCTGAACGTTTATCAGCGTCTTTCTCATTCCACATTTTTTGTGCTATTTCAACAAATCATAAATCAAAACATTCAGCTTGTTCAGGAGAAGGGTGTTGTGACTTTTGGTATTGGTGCAACTTCAGCTTTTTGAAACATTTAGCCTTTTCTGCCATTTTTTTTTTTCCTTACAGAAAATGAATTGAGCTCATTTTGCATCCTTCAAATCTTTACATCTGTTTACAACCTTTTACTGCTCCTTTCACATTTTGTTCTGTTCTTCAGATTCATTGTGCAAATTTAAACTTTTTTTGAGCTACTTTCAGCTTATTTCAGCTGTTTTTTCTGCTGTTTTGCGCTCCTTTCAGATTATTTCTGCTAATTTCAGCTTGCAAGGCACATTTCTGCTTTCTGCAAGTTTCAGTTTTTTCTGCTATTTTATAGCTGTTTAAGCTAATTTGAGCTTTTTGACTAATTCCACATTTTTTTCGCTCATTTCAACATTTTTCAGCCTAATTCAGCAAAAATGTGCTTTCTCCTCTTCCTTCTGGTAATTTAAGATTCTGTCTGCTTTTTTTTGCTAATTTTCAGCTGGTTTTTTTGTTTGTTTGTTTTTTGCACATTTCAGCTTTTAAGCTTTTAAGCATAAGCACACCGGTAATTAAGCATAATTGGTGTTCTTTCATGCTTTCTGCTAACTGAAGCTTGTTCTAACTTTCAGCTACATTTTTAACATTTTTTTAGAAAATTTCAGCTATTTTCATATAAATTCAAGTTTTTGATCTTAATTTCTGCTACTTTCAGCTTAATTAGATTATTTCTGCTAATATCAGCTTGTTATGCTCCTTTCAACTTTTTTCTGCTAGTTTCAGTTTTTCCTTCTCTTTCTGCTACTATTTAGCACTTTTATGCTAATTTTAGCTTTTTCAGCTAATTCTATTTTTTTCACGTTATTTGTTTATTTATTTAGCTCATTCCAGTTCTTTCCACTTCTTTCTGGTATAGTTTAAGCTTCTTCTTGCCTTTTCAGCTACTTTTCAACTTTTTTCCCCACTAATTTCTTAATTTGTGTCCTCATTTCTGCTTATTTAAACCTAATTCAGCAAATCTGTGTTGTTTCTGCTTTCTTCTGCATATTAGGCTTGTTCTTCCATTTCAGCTACATTTCAGAATTTTTTTCTTCTAATTTCAGCTGTTTTTCAGCAAGTGCTTATGCAATTATACAATTCACACTGCATTTTCACAGGAAATGCAATTTCTCTAGTTAAGCACTAGTTTTGTCTCTTCTTCTACCAAGCTGGTTTTAAACACAAAATCAAGTTTACTTCTGCAGGCTTTAGCTATTTTAGTTAAGTGTAAAACCTAAAAATGCAAGTTTTTGTCTGATATTCAGCCAAAAAATTGACTTTTTTAATTTTTAACCATGTGCTCCATTGTTTGTTTTGTGTTGGTTTAAGGCGACATATCAAACCCCATTTGGCCCTTGGAGGAGTGAGGAACGTCTCCTTAAACGTGACCATCTCCAACACTGGAGACGACGCCTACGACACCAACATCTACTTCAATTTCTCCAGAGAAGTTTTCTACATCAACTTCTGGCAGAAGGTCTGTGGCTCATGAACTGCTTGCGGTTTATTTCATCTGATGCACGTTTGTTTCTGTATACAGGTAGTCCCCGACTTACGAGCGCTCTAACTTACGAGGTTCCGGACTTACGAGCTGGCGAATTTTTGGAAAAAACGCAAAAAATACTGAGTTTTTCTGTGTTTTTTCACCACAGTTCGTTAGCTAAACATGTGGACACACGTTTCCGATCATTTTTATGCACTCATAAGCAGTTTTTCGATGAAAAACGAGTGTTTGTAGTCGCGCTAGCAAAACCGTTCCAACTTACGAGCGAAATTCCGGACTTACGAGACACGTGGCGGCCGTTCCAAATTACGAGATTTCCGTGTTACGAGCACCTCGTTGTAACGGAACTCGCTCGTAAGTCGGGGACTACCTGTACTGTATTGTTTTGCTTTTGAAGCACGGCAGTGAAGCTGACTGCCAGATATAAAACCACATTTTACACCAGTGTTCAGTATTTCCTCACAAATACGCTGTAATTGCATGAGTTATAAGTAA
>JBBPBX010002200.1:15419-39750 GCA_038048925.1 Garcialebias charrua | reverse complement strand
GTGACTTGACTTGATTTTTACACCAATAACTTGGGACTTAACTTGGATTTTAACCAGTTTACTAGAAAGTACTTGATATTTTACCCTTTAATCTAAAGTTTAAAACACATTAATAATCATTATTTGTCTAAAATTCTAATAAGGGCTCTTTTCCCACTGCTAATTTGATGTTTTCTCAGATCTGATCCTGCAAGATGCTGCAGATCATGTGTTACACCACATTCTGTGACCACCGTATATTGTGATCGTAGGGGGCGCTGTTGCATTTTTACACCATATTTTGCGACATCTGATAAACGCTGTCATATTCTGTGACCGTTTATATTTTCATAATACTCATGATATTAGTGGTCAGATGTTACTTTTTATTCCTTAGAGGAAATAGAGAGTCAGCAGAAACAGTGTGGCTCAAGTATTTAATGTTTTTCTATAAGTTACAGTGTGGTCACAATATCTGATAAGAGCTATCACATTCTGTGACCATCTATATTTCCATAATAGTCATGATATTTGTGATCAGATTTTACCTTTTAATCATTGGAGGAAGGAGAAAGTCAGCCTCCTTCCTCCAAAGAATAAAAATTAACATCTGCCCACTAAAATCACGACTATTATGGAAATATAGACGGTCACAGAATATGATAGTGTTTACCAGGCAATGCAAAGTATAATGTAAAAATGCAGCAGCACCCCCTACGGTCACAATATACGGTGGTCAGAGAATATGGTGTAACAGCATCATTTTACGGCCTCATCGTGCACAAATGACAGACAGACTTTTGGCCAGTTTGGTCTTTTTCAAATGCAGAATAGTTAACAGAAATATCTTAAATTGCAGATTCCTGTTAATTGTTCAGTTCATGTATTTGTTTTGTTTGTCTTGTGTCTCTCACACATGGACACATACAAACACATGTTCACTCAGTGATCAGATGAGAGAGGAGAGGAAATAAATGCTGTTATGGTTCTTTGTATCGTACTGTGGAAATGTCAGCACTTTTTGTCTGAACATGGAGTTCTACTTTTGTCTTTTTCACTGAATGTTCTGGAAAATTATAGCTCCAAGTATCTTGTAGCTAAGTTTAACTGAACTGTGAAATATAGAGGTGTGATTTTAAAAAAAATTATACTTTGTGTGTTTAGCTGCACGTTTTATCAAGATTTGAAATAAATACAGGTTTAAAAAAGAACACATGGTCTGTAATTTACATTTAACATACAATTGCAATTGCAACATTGTTAAAATAAATACTCAAAAGGACTTGAAATTCCAAGTTTCAGACTTGGGCCTTGACTTGATTGTCTTTACTTGAGACTTGACTTGGGACTTGAGGATAAAGACTTACTTGAGACTTGCAAAACACCGACTTGGTCCCACCTCTGGTTATAACAAACCATAATCATGTAAAAAGGGGAACAATTTTATAAGCAGCAACATTTTTGCATTATATTCAATTCTAGTTTTATTTAAAGTACTTACTTATACATTTTATTGTTAGATTCAACACACTTATTTTTGCAAAATGTTGTTTGTTATTACTATTTTGCTTAAAGCAAAAGTTTATACAATGTTTTACATCCACATTTTTGTTGATTTAAACTTTGGAACAAATGTTTGGAACGAAACTGAGAAAAGTGCAAATTTTAGTGGACCAGTAAACCAGAGTATATATGAATCATTGACTTATTTTGGCTTTTAAGTGAGATTTTTCAGCGCTCAGACTTGGAAACGCTTCATCCTCATACATACAAAGAAAGCAATAAGTAGGTGATGACAGTAGCTTGGCCCAAATAAAGCCAAATGTTTAAATACTCAAACTGAAGGACACTTAAAAAGACAATGCATGCAGAAAAGAGGCCTCCTGTGTATCGTCATCCACACTACTTCAATTCAGCAAACACAGAATCAGTGTAAACAGTCCTGGTGACATTTAATAGCTCTGCCACTGCTGAATATCCAAGCATGGATTTGTTTCTGCCAGAGAAAGGGTATGAAGAAGTGCTGAACAAACAGACACTGTCACCTCTCGCTGTAGAGGAACCGTTTGCTCTGGTCCCTCTCAAAGGCTGCCAGTTGGGTGACGGGTGAAAAGGCAGATTTTTTTCATGATTACCCCCGATCCCACCCTGCCCCATGGGGCAGGTGGTGTTTGCACAGCAGCACAGAGGGATACAGGAAACAGAGGAAATTCCATCATTGCCAGTTATGCTTGGGCGCCCCCTCTCACCCTTTGCTTGGGCTCTCCATGGGCTCCCAGTGAAAGGTGGCGCTGCTTATTTTAAAATACTTTTAAGATCATTCAAAAGTGATTTTTCTATTACGGTAAATAGTTATTAATACTGTAGTTAGTACCCCAGCAGTCATGACATCATAGAGCACAGAGTATGGAAAAAGAGGTCTTTGAGATCAGGGTATGATCAAACCCTCATTGAAATGGGCTTTGCCGATAGATTTGTTATATGGTTCAATTTTCTATATAAAATCCCTGTCTAGAGTAAGAGTTAACGGGCACTGTTCAGATTTTTTTTTTAAGAGGAAGAGGAGTGAAACAGGGAGATTCACTGTGTCCTCTTTGCTCTAAGCATCGAGCCATTGGCAGAGGCTATACTCCAAAATACACAGATTCAAGGAATAACAGACGGAAAAGGAACGGTCCACAAAGTTGCTTTCTTTGCAGATGATGTCTTGCTCTTTATAAAACATCCAATCACATCAATATCAGCACTTATACAATGTTTAGATACATATGCAGCAGCTGTGGCTGAGTACCAGTAGTTGGAGCAGTCATCCTCCAATACGAGAGTTATGGGGTTTCGATTTCACCAGCAGCCACATGCTGAAGTGTCACTGGGCAAGACAATGAACCCCTCATTGCCTCCAATATGTTCCATTGGTGTATGAATGTGATAAACTCTGATTAATCTTTTTAGAATGATGTGTTCAATTAGCTTTGTAAAGATCTAGTAGAGTGCTGTATGAATGGGTAAATGAGGACACAGCTTGTGTTGTACCGTAAAGTGCTTTGAGTATCTTGACAAGATATAAAGGTGCTATATATTAAGTACAGACCATTTACCATATCAGGATATAAAATAAATCAAAACAAATCAGAAACTATGTGATGTCAGGGAAGTGGCCTGAGGAATTAAATAAAACTGTGTCCACCTTCCATTGGTCTAACAAGGGCTTTGGATACTTGGGGATCACTCACCCCACAATATTATTCAAAGCTAACTACACTGAGTTAATAAAACGATTCAAGAATGATCTGACCCATTGGGAAGTCCACCCACTCTCGCCATTTGGCAGTCGAAACCATAAAAATGAATTTACTTCCTCGTCTTCTTTTTTTTTTGTTCCAATCTTTGTCCATAAGAGTTCCTATTTCTATATTTAATAAACTAAACAAATTAATATCCCAGTTTATCTGGCAGCATAAGAGCATAAAACTTAACACACTTTATTTGCCAGAAGATAAAGGAGGAGTATCTTTACCTAATTTAAAACATTACTGGGCAGCTCAATTATCTGTCATAGACACTTGGATTAGGGGAGATGAGGAACCAGTTTGGACTTGAATAGAGCAAGGTGAGCTGAAGGGTATATTATTGTCATTGTTGCCTTTTATTGATTCAAAATATGTCATTAAACTGAAAATTGAGAATGAATGGATTAAACACATGGTACTCGGAAGATTTGGATGGAGGTTAAAAAAAAAGTTAAATGACACAGGATCAATATACCATATCATACCAATTTATTTATAGAGCACTTAAAGCATCAACAAGGCCAACCAAAGTGCTATACAATAGAAACAAACAAGCTCAGCGGACAGGAAAACATATCAAAATATAGATACAAGCAGCAGACAATGGCCAACACTGTAGAAGACAGACAGGATCAAAACAAA
This sequence comes from Garcialebias charrua, assembly GCA_038048925.1. NCBI lineage: Eukaryota > Metazoa > Chordata > Actinopteri > Cyprinodontiformes > Rivulidae > Garcialebias > Garcialebias charrua. The sequence continues at coordinate 35,839 of JBBPBX010002200.1, read as the reverse complement.
TCAGGCAGGGGAATAAAAGTGAGTTTTTAAGCGAGACTTAAAGACTGAGAGTGTGGGAGCCTGCCTGACACTCAGTGGCAACTCATTCCACAGTCTTGGACCTGCAATAGAGACAGCCCTGTCACCTCTGAGCTTATGACGAGTTTCTGGAACTGAAAGAAGCATCTGGTCTGCTGACCTCAGAGAGCACAGTGAGACATATGGTTGCAGAAGATCGGTGAGATAAGTTGGGGCAGAACTGTTCAGGGATTTTTTTCATTCATTCATTCATTCAATGAATGAAAAAAATCCCTGAACAGTGGTGATTTAAAACATCCATGAGTATTTTGAACTGGATCCAAAGATGAATGGGTAGCCAGTGCAGGGAGGCCAAAACTGGAGTAATGTGCTCTCTATGGCCTGTACCAGTTGAAAATCGGGCTGCAGCATTTTGGACCAGTTATAGACGTGCAATGGAGGACTGACTGATTCCAAACAGAAGTGCATTGCAGTAATCAAGCCTGGAAGTTATGAAGGCATAGATCACTGTCTCAAGATTCTTTTTGGACAGTATGGGCTTCAGCTTAGACAGCCGCCTCAGCTGAAGAAAAAAAAAAAAAGGATTTAATAACCATGTTTATGCGACTGTTAAGATTCATGGAAGGGTCCATTTTCACTCCCAAATAGGTGACTCTTTGTTCGGAGCCAGAGAGAAAAGGTCAATGCAGTGGTTCATGAATGTGCCATTGGGATGGAACAAGATGACTTCAGACTTCTTCTCATTGAAACTAAGGAAGATTAAAGGCATCCAGTCCCGGATGTCAGCCAGGTTAGTCAAGAAGAGTTTGAATAGAGCGTGAGCCTCTGTGCCTTAGGGGGAAGTAAATTTGACAGTCATCAGCGTAGAAATGAAAGGGTATGTTGTAATTGCGGAAAATAGCACCTAGTGGCAGCAGGTGTAAAGAAAAAAAAAGAATATCTTGAGCTATGCCAATAGTGGGTAATATAGACACCCCCCCCCCCAATCTATATGGGACCAGGGATTTAGAAAATGGGACACCAAATGTTCTGGTGAAGATTCTCAGTCGTCCAGGACATGATAAAATCAGAACAAGCGCTCAATACAAAGTCCAGTTGTTTTTGTATTGAGCGCTTGTTCTGACACCAAATGTTGCATCACTCTCAATTGTTTGGAGAAGCAGGTTTTAAATCTTTCTCACATATTAGGGAGTAATTTGATCATAGATATCTCTAAATTAGGCATTACATTATGAACCATAAAGACAAAGAGAGAATGAATAAAGCTCCAAATGATATAGGACAATACATTATTTTCATTATAGAAAATAAAATTCCAACAAAAATACCTGTTTCTAATTTGTAGAAGAGGCTCTCACTTGATATTACCCAGAATACCTAGTATATTAAAGAGAAATGGGAATTGCAGTTGAATGTCTTGATAGAAGATAAAGTATGGGACAACCTGTGGAAAGACAGCCATAGAAGGATTAATAGTCAGTTATGGAAAAAATTTGACTGGAAATTGAGTTAACATCTTTAATTTTGCAAAGGATCCCTCAACCGCATGCTGCTGGGAAAAATATGGGAAAATAGGTGAAAATACACACATATTCTGGGTTTGTCCTGTTATCCAAACATACTGAAGGGATATCAAGGTGGAGCTTGAGAAAATTGGGATGGAGGCTCTATCGAGTCCTCTGTTTTACTCATTGGGGGTTGCATTAAATGGGGATTTCAATTCAAATCAAAGTCATATAATACATATTTTATTTTTGGTTGCAAAAACACTAATCACAGTAAATTGGAAAGACTTGAAACCCCCTACAATAACTGAATGGAAACAGAGTGTCAAACAAGTATACATTACGGAAAGATTGACTGCGAAAGTCCCAGTATCAGACTGATTGGCATGTCTAGTCAGTCCAATAGTTTATTTAACTCCCAGCAGCCTCAGCACCACTGGAATGGTAAATGGGGGGAGTGGTGGTGCAGTGGTTAGACGGTGGGCCTGTGATCGGAAGATCGCCGGATCAAGCCCCGGTACCGACAACATAAAAAATTGTGGGTGGAAAAAGGTGAAACACCCACACCTGCCTCCACCCTCATTCGCCCCACTCTGGGCCCCTGAGCAAGGCCCTTAACCCCCACCATCTGCTCCCTAACAGGTCTCTCTTGAAAATGAGTTCTCGTGGCTCACTGAGACTACCTGTATAAATAAAGGTTAAATGAAAATGAAAAAAAAGGACTGTACTTGTATAGCGCCTTTCTATCTTATCGAGATACTCAAAGCGCTTTACACTCCAATCTGTATCCTCATTTACCCATTCATACAGCACTCCACTATGTCTATACAAAGAATAATCAGTGCTTTATGACATTCATACACTGATGGGACACACATTGTAGGCAATTCAGTGTCTTCCCAGGGACACTTTGGCATGTGACTGCTGGTGGAATCAAACCCCCAACTCTTGCATTGGAGGACGACTGCTCTAACCACTCAGCCACAGCCGCCCTGGAATTAATACAGTCTAAACACTAAACACATTGTAACATGGATGTCTCCATACTCCATACGGTGCTATTTGACAGAACTTCCCTAAAGATCACTGAACTGTCTCTTCAAAGAGGAGGAAGGGCGCAGTGTGCTGAAAGACGGGCAGTCGGAGCGGGCATGGACGGCTTTAAACATGTCAGCAGAGACGACCCCCACGCCGCTTCCCTTATCGTTTTTAGAAGCACGTTGTAAACACAGACCAAAAGTGGACGGCGTCCCACGCAAGCAGAGGCTTTGCAAAGGCCGTTGTAAAAAATCCCAGAAGTCCTTTTTATTTTTATCCTTACAGTTGTGGGTGTCTGCGCTCCCCGAGCACGAGCTCAGCTGACAGCCTCCCGGTGAACTCTCACTAAAAGAATTCTTACTGCTCGCAGGGTCGAGACCTCCGTGTTTATACAGCTCAGCCCGTGGAGCTCCATGTTGTTTAGACAAGCTTCCAAACACACCGTCTGGCGGTTGTCCAATTACCCACCCGCTAAGACGTGTGTGCCATCCCAACTTTGTGCATACTTTGTTTAACTTGATTTAGAAATCCACGAGAGACTCGACCCCTTTGCTTTACTGATCTTCTGTTCTCGAGCTGTGAACGTTAGGAGGTTCGTCCCCCTGAAGCTACGCTGCTGCAGCTGGATTTGGATTTATTTTACAATCCAAAGCTTCTGCCGGTCCTTTGTTCCTGAACTTATCAGAACTGATTGCTTTGTGTTCCAGTCGGCCTCCTGTCTGCTGGAGCTTCCTCTTCGTGTCATCTGTCCCTGTTCATGTCACCCAATCTGTCTCCACTCCGTATGTCTGTGTCCCCTTCTCTCACTCTTCTATCTTTCTTTTTGCAGGAAGAAAAGGGTATTTCCTGTGAGCTTGTCGATTTGGATTTCCTCAAGTGCGCAGTGGGATTTCCTTTCATGAGGGCACAAACTAAGGTAGTTTGTAAGATTTGGTACAAAATAGCCATTAGCTTAAGTTTCCAGTTGACTGCATGTTATGGATGGGAAATGATTTTTTTTTTGTATGAACTTGTTTTATCAAATCATTTCACCGTAATTTTTTTTTCTAGTATCATTTTGCAGTGATTTTTGACACAACTCGGCTCTCCGGGGAAAATGATACGTTGCAGTTTTTAGTTCAAGCTAAAAGGTAAGGCTCCCAAATCGTTGTGTTTTTCTAACAACAGCTATCACCCGCTTTGCATGGTGGCAGGCAGTCATTCAGTTTCCTGTCACTATGTGTGTGAACACAATTCAAAATGGCAACCATAACTAATACTCCTTAGCAACTTCAAAAAATGGCTATAGCTCTGTTATCCTGATGCATGCTCATGCCATTTGTGGTTTGACTCCCATCACCCTCTGGAGCAGAAGTTGAGAGTTGTCATCAGGACTCTGTACCACAGAGCAGACAGCGTCCCTACTAAAGGCCCCGGTATAGCTCTGCGTTCGCCCGAACGCTGCTCAACGTGCGCATGCTGTGCGCAGACAGTTCACAGTATAGCTGAGCGTGAGGCTCCAGCGTTTTCGCTCCAAATACTTGACGTCATTTGAGCAACAGCAGGGCGGAGCGTTTACCTACGGGACAAATTGAGGTCGCTGATTGGTCATTTGCTGACACGCCTACTGAACTGATTGACAGGTCGGGTGGGGAAAAAAAAGGCACGGGCTGCGCAGCAGTTTTCTGTGTTTATATGTTAATAAAAAGTTCTAAAAAATAAAATAAAAACAGGGAGCGCTGGTCCAGAACACCATGAAATCTGCAGAGCCTTGCGCAGCCATGTTGGACGTGAGTTTAGTTCGCTCGTGACAAATTAATTCATTTCCTCATTGTTTCAGTCATGGAGTCAGCGGAGGAGGAAGTGATCACTTGACTTTTGGCAAAAAAACGAAAGAAAAGTCCAGATCAGGGATGAAGAAGGGGAATTTAATACATTTGTGTCATATACAAAACAGTCTGGCGCCAGGCAGTTTATTGTGAGACAACGCGCGCTTGCGCTCGCGGTCGTAAAATTTGAGCTTGGCGTGTTTGCACCCGCGTTCGCGCCCGCGTTCAAAGGTTCTGCTGCTGCGTTCGAACGGCATCGAGCGGCGTTCGGCCAAACGCAGAGCTATACTGGGGCCTTAACTCAGGAGCCAAGGCAGAAGGAGAAATCCCACACAAGACAGGCCCTGGAGCAATGTGCATATCTTAACTGGGCTTTCCTGAAAGCAGAGAAGAAAGGACTCCAAGACTCCAGCCAAAAGGAGGAACCCAGACCAGTGGCCATTCCGTATGTTGCAGGACTTTAAGAGAAACTGAGATGTTTATTTTCTAAACACAACGTCCCAGTGGCTTTTAAACTCCAAAATACATTACGGCAAAGACTGGTTCATCCCAAAGATCCAGTCCCCCGGCACAAACAGAGTACTGTAATATTGTGTATGCTGTTCAGTCTCAGGAGGGCTGTGAGCAGTCTTATATTGGGGAAACTAAACAGCCACTGCGGTCTACACTCATCTCCACGCCAGCGGTCACTCTTTCAGGGATGAAGATGTTCACATCCTTGATAGAGAGGAACGATGGTTTGAGAGAAAAGTAAGGAGGCCATCTTTGTGAAAATAACCTGTCCATCATTAAACTGGGGCAGAGGCCTCTGTGTCCAGTTGTCCCCCTCTTACAATGCTGCTATTGCTAGTATCACTCAGCCTTCTGTGAATAGCAACCAGCCATCAGGGTGCTAACCATCGGTCATTAGGCTGATGGTCCTCCTTTTGCATGTGAACAACTAGTTTTGTCTGTCACCAGCAAATTGGTTGATCCACTATGAGAAGGAGCTGTTTATAAGACTGAGTTTATAGCAGCCACTCAGACTGCAGAAGTTTATTGGATAAAAGACGAAACGTTTCAAAAAGAAGAAGCCAACCAGAGGACCTGACTTAACTTTGTTAGATATAGTTTGGTTAGTTTTAGAGATAATGAGCTAAATTTTAGTGTGGTTGTAGCTGGGAGTCATTTGCAACACATACTTTGAGCATTAAAAATCATGCAAGATTTTTTATTAAAACTGACATGTATTCCTTTAAAGCATGCCACTTCATTGTTTTTTCAATAAGTGTATTTGTTTGACTAGTTCAAACTTTAGGGGATTGAATCTGAGTTTGTTTTATGTCTTTCAGCGCCAATCCAGAGCACAATCTCTCTGATAACAGTTTAGATCTGTCCATTCCTCTGATCCACGAGACAGACACCACCATTACAGGGTAAGAAACAACAAAAAACATAATCTTTTATCCTTTTGTGTGACTAGTATACAAGTTTAAAACTGTCTAATGTACATCATCAAATGAAGAGCGTGACTGGTATTCGATTTGTTGCATCTCAGGAAAAGTGGGAGAATTTTCTTTTTCTCCATATGGAGGATATTCAGTTGAAATATGTTATCTCTGAATGCTTTATCACACAGCTCTGCTCCACAGAGGAAGGGGTGCGATGTAAAACAGTCCACATTTGCCAGAACTTTGACATTTGATAAGACTGTTGTCTTTAATGTGGAGGGAGGCTACACACACAAATCCCCTAAAGAAAACACTTCTCTGCCCGTCTTAACATGACTGAAAACAGATTTGTAAATAAGCACTCCATTTAATAATGTAGTATCTTCTGCTTTTCACTTGAATCCTGTGGGGTTTTGTTTGCAGTGTGGTAACACCGAACTCCTTTGTGTATGGAAACTCCATTGATGCATCACGTTTCGTCCAGTTGGAGGACATGGAATGCAACTTTCAGCCTCTAAATCTGACTTTCCAGGTATTTTAAGTACAAAAAATACACTTTATTATTATTATTTTTTAATATATACATATATTTTCCTCATATCCATTACTCCCTGTCTTTGTGTGGTGTGTTTCCAGGCCATAAACAAGGGGCCCAGCAGGCTGCCTGGCTCCATGGTGGACATCAGGATTCCCAACCGGCTGGCTGGAAACGGAGCTGACATGTTCCACGTCATTGAAACTCAGGTGGAAACCAGCAGCAGTCCATCCACAGTACATATCCAGCAGGAATCATTATGATATATTAGTTTATTCACCTGCAGGTCGCCACATCTTCAGCTTCTTTGTGTGTGTTTTTTTTTGTGCTTCTCATTGTGTTGGCGGCCAAGCCAGACGAGTTTATGCATAGAGAGCTGTTGGGCTCCTGGTTGGCAGTTTTTCCAAGCGTTGGGTCTTACTGGAGTTAATCTAATCCAAACTACTGATGCTGCCACTGAATCTACGGGTTTAATTTTGTCTCAAAATATTTTCCGTTTAGATAAAGAAGCATGATACTCCCTCTGCATGTAGGTGTTTTCTTAACCCTTGCATTGCACCTCTCATATAGGTAGATTCAGGGGGAGCTCAAGCTGTTAATTGTATTTACTGCGAATGGGGGGGGGGGCAGCATTGGTGTATCCCACCTCCTAGAGTCCATCTGGAATCACTTTCCTGGGATCAGTCAGCTTGCACGAATGAGGAATGGGACACCTGTGGGGCTGGCTACTGCCTCGTACCACCCGGAGCCTGAAACCACAATTCTTAAACTTTCACAACATCATCCAGCCTGTGGCACACCGGGCAGTCACAAGTTTATATTTATATCCAGATGCATTTGATTTGGTCGGATGATGTATGGATTTTGTGCTGTTACTCCATATGTTAAAATTTTCCTACATATAATCCTAAAATTCCCAATATTTACTGTAAAAAATCTACTTACGGAGAAGTTTTTTTAAGTTAAAGATACTGTTAAATTTGCCATATTTGTACTACAATAAAAGACATGCAGGGAGGCAGAGCAAACAAGGAAAGCCAGAGGAAGGCTCTACTTCCAGAGCTTCACGTCGGACAGAGAAGAGGGGAAAGGGGAAGTGCTCCCTGGAGGCTGGGCAGTAAAGCAGACGCCTCTAAATCACTCTGTATGGGAAATCTGTCAGGGAGGGGGACCAGCATGTTGCTGCAGAGAACTTCCTCAGAAACTGAAAGTAATAACAGAATTGGGCCGTTACTGGTGACAAAAACGGACAAGTTTGTGTCAAATCCAAGACCGAGCCTAAAAAGATGTCAGATCTTCTCCACACAAACATGAACATGGAACATATTATCAACCATTTTACTTCTTCTGTGCCTGATGGAATATACTTGAGTATTTTAAGTTATTTCAAAACCTTGGACAAAACACAATCTTATTATTTTTAGGGGGACACAAAGATGTGAAATTTTCTCTTTCAGTGCAGAGGCTGACCTTGTCTTTATTTCCACCCAAACTTAACACATTTTTTTGTTTCGTTCTCATTCAACTTTTATTTATACAGATAAATCATGTAGAGCCCTGAAGACTCTTTTACAAGTGAGACCTGTTTAGACACAAAAAAGTAATGAAAGTGACAACATGTATAGGATTTGAAGGCAAAATAAATTCCTAACAGGTTTTCATTCCTTGGCCGAGGAAAGATAGCCTGAAATTGAAAAAAAAAAACACCCCGCACATAGTGACACAGGCATTCCTCAGAGGAGGGGAGAAGACAAGGGCAGTGAGAGTGTCCAAGGACACTCCAGAGGCACTGTAGGAGTTCTAATAAGAATGGTATAATTGGCCAGTTCCCTCTGGTGAGATCTGTAAACACTCTTGAATGGTGCCAAGGTCCACCTAGGACAGCCAGAGAGAATCCAAGAGTCCTGGAATGATGACACGATGTTTATTCAGCCGCGTCACTCCGTAGACTTCCTCGGTGAGAGGGGAGGGATTGACATTGAAGGCAACATTAGGGAAAGTGAACCATTCTCTCATTTTAACATTAGCTGTGTAAGAAACGGTTCTTCTATTGGGTCTGAGGTCTAAATGGCCGTTTTGGTATAATTTTGAATTACCCTTATATTTTCATCATAAAAACTATTTACCTTGCCTTCTTTGTTATCATTATTTTCAGGACAACTTAGGCTTCATGATTTTACAGTTTTAGTTTCATTTTGACAAAATGCATTATCACATTGGATTAAAAAAACACATTAAAAAAAACAAAACCCGAGTATGAAAAATATATGAAATTCACAAAAATATTGAACGAACCATTTTGACAGCCTAAAATGAAAATTTCATTGGTAACTTTTAAGAACTTGTGTACAAACTTAGTAAAAAACGAATTAGTATACATATTTTTACGTCATATTTTGGGCAATTTCCCATGCATTTTTTTTACAACTACCGTACTTTTCGACGTTTAACACGCTTCTGTGTATAACCCGCTTTGTCCAATTATTGTCAATAAATTGGAAAAATCCATAAAAACACGCTTCTCCCTATAAGACGCATCTATTATGCGTCACCACTATGCGACAGCGCCTCATTTGCCCTCGTGAAAATGGCGGCCACATAAGCGAGCCAGCATGGAAGGACTTTACAAGATAACACGGTAAAAACTATTATTTCTTTGCTGAGAAAAAATATATATTCTTAGCTGACATTATAGCACAACGGTTCCTGAGCTTAACTGTTCCTTAATCAATTCACGAAATGGTCAAATCTGCTGAATTTAAATTGTTTCAGTTTGACGTCTTCCAAATGGTTGCGTGCACTACTATAAAATAAATTGTAAAAAATAGAATTTTATCTCAAATGTCTTATACAGGTCAACAGTTTGTAAATGAAACCCCATATAATTACACTCTGAAAGCCTAAAAAATATTTGTCGAGTGGTTTAAGAGCTGTTTATCTAAACAGTAGGTATCTGTTTGCGGTTGCTATACCGCTAACAACAAAGCTAAAAGAGCAATTTTTTTAGCTCTAAATATCTTCTGCAGCTAACAGTTTGTAAATGACCACCAAATAATTACGTTCTGTAAGTTTCAAGAAAATCTGCGGTGTGGTTTATGAGTTACCTTGCTAAAAAAAACAGCTAACATCACAGCTAAAAGTAGCTACCTCCAGAGCAGGAGGCCGGGCAGCGACAGAGCAGTCCGAGCAGAGGAGGCTTTTTTCGGACACATGAGCTAAAAACGGTCGGTGTACTCCTCTGGAAGTGTCCCCCTAGCGGACAAAAGTGGTACTGCACCATTTTTTGCCCAAAATGAAAAACGGCGATATCAGAGCCAAAAATGGATCTAAAAATATGGGGAAAAAAATCCATAAATAACAAGCTTCGGCGTATAAGCCGCAGGACATTCAAATTAGTTAAAAAAAACTGCGTGCTATACGCCAAAAAGTACGGTATTTACAATTTGTGTCAAAACAGTATCTCCATCAGAAATTCTCTGTGTTTTTTTCCCCCCTTTCATTCAGACAAACACCGATTACAAACTCTTCACACACACTAGTGCACACTAACTAATCAAAAAAAAAAACCTGCAATATCCGAACTGTCAATGGTGCTTCTTCACCCAGGATCGCCAAAACTTCATCGCCAAAAGTTTGTGCAGCAGTTTTTTCCCGATAACGAATCAAAATGGATGCCTGCTTTCTGATTGGTTGCTTCAGAATGTGGTGAGTTCAGGGACATCGGGAAAATGAGTTTAATTTCGAATTCATTCAGTTTTTGATCATAAAACATCCAAAAAATACATTGCACGTGCATAAAAAGCACATACAATATGGCGACAATTACCTGTCATATTTCTGGTTGTATTTTGAAGTAAATATAAAACAAAATCAATATAAAAACACTACTTTTATAAAGTGTGAAGTCTCTGCTGTCCAACAGACATGACATGAACACCTCACATGCCGTCTGCTTTGTTTACAGATGCTATTTAAATGCATGACGTCATGCCCGCATATCTGCGGGTATCGACCCCAGAGAGCTAAGACTTTTCTGGTCACCTCTCGGATTAGCCAGTAGTGTGCGAAACTGGTCAGAATTACCATAAACTCTTTTTCTAAACCAAGGCAGTCCAAAAAACTGTCTAGAACACCAACAGCTCTTGCTCAATAATCCAGGTTACAAATGCTCAGAACAATGTCTAGAACAGGTAAAATATTATTGTTCTTAACCTTTCCTCTGAACTTTAGTTAAAAAAAAATCTGAACTATCACATTCATATTTTTGCCTCTAAAAATAAATTTTCCTCTTCTTTTTTTAATTTTATTTTATAACATCTTCCTGTTTTAGGTGGCGGGCAGTCGAGGGAACTGCACCCCTCACAGGAACCCAACACCATGCACTATCCCCCAGGACAAAGAAAGCATCTTCCACTCCATATTTGCCTTTTTCACCAAATCAGGGCGCAGAGTCTTGGTAAACAACATTGTCATAGCTTTTTTTTTTTTTTTTTTACATTTCAGAGATCACTGAGAGTCGCCTCCTGCGAGGATTCATGTTTCTATAATTTAGTGCAACATCTGTTAATGACAAATCCCTTTTCCAGCTTTCCAAACCCACTCTTTTGTTTTATTTTTTGTTGTTGTTTTGTACAGGACTGTGACCGGCCTGGACGAGCATGTATGACTATCTCCTGCAGCCTGGGTCCACAGCTGAAAGAAGAAGCTTTGAGCATTGAAATAAAACTCCTACTGAACACTGAAATTTTGAAAATAGTAAGGCACATTTCACAATGTCAACTGATTTATTTCATTGTGATCCTAATAGAAATAGCAACTTGTTGCCTCTTCCACCCACAGGATAGTTCCTCTGTGATCCAGTTTGTCACAAGGGGCAGTGTAGAAGTAAACGGCAGGGCAGTGGAGGTGCCAAACGGCCTGCCAGAAGAAATTTCTGTGAGTACATCATCTGCAACAGAGCCAGATATCTTTGTCAGTACTTGGCTGTGACGAAGTCATATAAAACATATTGTTGTTGCTCATCTGCTGAGTTTAAAATAGGCGACTTTTGGTCTTACAAAAATATGGTTAAAAATCTATCAGTTTATGGATAAAGCAGATATTTGAGGAATGATCTATAAAAATTACGGGTGCTGCAGCATTTGGGGCTGTGGTAGCATGGTGGTCAGTGTTGCGGTCTTGTAATCCTGAGGTTGCAGGTTCGATTCCAGCTTGCGCCAGGAAGGGCATTTGGCATAAACAAATGACCAGATCTTTCATGTGGGTTTGCTCGCTGTGGGGACCCCTGAAGAAGGGAGCAGCTGAAAGAAACTTACTTTTACTATCAAAATGCGGAATTGAAACAACCTGCTCACCTTCAAATGACTCACTAATAAGCAGTTTTGTAAGATTTATTAACTGTACTTTTCTTAAATATTTGAACATAATCCCCTCTTGCTGGAGGGATTTGGTTAGGGTTAGGGTTAAGGTTAGGGTTAAGGTTAGGGTTAGGGCTAGGGTTAACAGTCTCCTTGCTGGAGGGATTATGTATCCTCTTTGGCTTGGGGGTGCCTTGGGATCTCCCAGAAATACCTGGGCAGAGGAATGTCAGAGTTCCCCGTCTAAATCTGTTGACCCTGCTACCCGACCATGAATTAGTGACAAGAAATGAACAGATGAATAGACGACTGGATGGAATTTTGCTGGTTTAGGGAGATTTCTAACTCCACAAATGTGCAACGTTGCTTCATGTCAGCTGATGTAAAATGGGCAGCTGTTTGCCGTGCAGACTTCTTGAACCACTTGTTTTTATGGTGAAGGACAAAAGCCTGATGAATGAAAAATACACGAGTCAGCAAACGTTTCCCGCATGGTGAAAATGTAAATGTTCATCTGGCACAAAAGTTAATCACATGCATCCTCTGAGAAGAAAACTGCAGCTTGGCGGGTTGTATCTCACTGATCTGTTGGGATTAACATCTATCAGTGAGTACATGTATAATATTACTATTATATACACACTCAGTCGTGCTGTGATTAGAGTTTCTCTGCACTGAAGTGCTTTTCCATAATAAAGGCAATGAGGTCAAGGAACAGCTGGGGCCTGTGGGTATGGTTAGCTTTCGGCTGTTTTTGGGGTCCTCAGCTGTGCACAAGGACAAACCTTCCTTCTACTCCTCTCTGCTGAGTGATTAAATGGGCCCTCAGATCAAATTTGCCAATTACGTTGAGCACCTAGCACGCTCACTAAGGAGACCTCTTGAAAGATTAGGGTGCTGACTGTTGGCACCCTAACTGACCCTGAGCTGCAGCGGTGCTCTGAAAAGTCTGACCTGCTCAGAAAATGTCCATACCACGCTGCTCTTTCAGCACTTACTGAGTGTGCTCATTCCGGCGCTTGTTGCTCCTCTAAGGCTTTTGTAAACACGGTTACCCTTTCCCTCGGGGTGACCACAAGCCAGAGCACCAAGAGCGAATGATGTGTGGACCCTGGTTGGACTGCTTACAGCAACTCTACTGGCTGTGATCAATAGGCTCTTTTTATTTATTTATTTATTTATTTATTCATTTCCATTATAAAACACAAAGACAATTTCAATTTTTTTTAAACAAACGTAAAATGAAAGGAAGCAGAAAAAGAAAAATGTCTTATCATATCTGCTCCTTCTTAAACAAAATCAAGTCAAACTACATTCAAACAATACAGTAATCATCTATACATAATACAACAATACATAACTATCAAAATTTACAGTTTAGAATTCATTAGATATTAATTAACTTATATGTATCTTTTCAACAAAATAGTTTGAATCTTTTTCTTGAATATAAACATTGACTTCACTTTTTTTACATCGTCCTCCAAACTGTTCCATAGACCTATTCCCTGTGTTGTAGTAGACCGACCCTTTAAACTGGTTCTATACTTTGGTTTTACAAAAATATCTATTCCCTTTAAATTATAACAACTTTTCCTTTTAACAAAATACGCTTGAATGTTCGATGGTAGTAAGTAAAATAATATTATAGTCTACCAAATCATAAAACATAAGTAATTTCAATTGACAAAACAAAATACTAGAAGGATGACAATACAGTAATGCTTTCTTGTTATAATTCTTACAGCTCTTGTTTGCTAAATAAAAATAGGCTTTTACTTACTACCAGTGCTGGGCAGCGCTAATCCCAAAATTAGTTCCGCAATTTCTAAAGCGCTTATTAATTTATTTAGGTCCACAATTTCAAAAGCGCTTATGTATTAGCAAAGCTAGCGGAAGCTAATGCTAACGTGCTAACGTGCAAATGGCGAACTACTTTTTTAAATCCAGCAGATTTGACTATTTCGTGAAATGGTTAAGCTCAGAAAAACCTTGTGCTATAAAGTCAGCTAAGAAATATATTTTTTCTCAGCAAAGAAATAATTGTTTTTACCATGTTTTGTTGTAAAGTCCTACACTTCTGTGGCCGTCGCCATTTTGAACAGGGCAAATGGCGAACTGCTTTTTAAAATCCAGCAGATTTGACCATTTCGTGAAACGGTTAAGCTCAGAAAACCTTATGCTATAAAGTCAGCTAAGAAATACAGGTAGTCCCCGAATTACGAGCGCTCTGATCTGCGAGGTCCCAGACTTACGAGCTGCACATTTTTGGAAAAAACGAAAAAAATACCGAGTTTTCATGTGTTTTTTCACTTCAGTTAGCAAGTTAAGCATATAAACACACGTTTCCGATCATTTTTATGCACTCAAAAGTAGTTTTTAGATGAAAATAGAGTGTTTTTAGGTGCGCTGGCGAAATTTACGAGCGGACTTCCGGGTTGCGAATTTTTGGAAAAAACGAAAAAAATACTGAGTTTTCATGTGTTTTTCCACTACAGTTAGCAAGTTAAGCATATAAACACACGTTTCCGATCATTTTTATGCACTCAAAAGTAGTTTTTAGATGAAAATAGAGTGTTTTTAGGTGCGCTGGCGAAATTTACGAGCGGACTTCCGGGTTGCGAATTTTTGGAAAAAACGAAAAAAATACTGAGTTTTCATGTGTTTTTTCACTACAGTTAGCAAGTTAAGCATATAAACACACGTTTCCGATCATTTTTATGCACTCAAAAGTAGTTTATAGATGAAAATAGAGTGTTTTTAGGTGCGCTGGCGAAATTTACGAGCGGACTTCCGGGTTTACGAGAGCAATGGCGGCCGTTCCAAATTACGAGATTTCCGGTTTACGAGCGCCCCCTTGTGACGGATCTCGCTCGTAAATCGGGGAATACCTGTATATTTTTTCTCAGCAAAGAAATAATTGTTTTTACCGTGTTTTGTTGTAAAGTCCTTTGCTTCTGTGGCCGTTGCCATTTTGAACAGGGCAAATGAGGCGCTGACGCGTCGCGTAGGCCGCTGAGAAACATCCATAAGTTCACTCTCCATGTTAAAAACTCTTCGTCTGACTCTTCGAAAATGAGCAATAAGGCTGCAGAGTAACACACTGGCTGCTAACTGCTATAGAGAGAGCGCTCTCTCTAGCCCCTGTAAGGGGTTAATGAGGAGGTCAATATTAATACTGACCTCCTTTTTATCCTTAATTAATCTGCTTATTCAGATTGAATAGTAAATTCACGGATTCTGTTCTTTTTCAGTTTACCCAATATTTCTGTGATCTTTATGATGGATAAATACACAAAGCCATTAAGTGACAAAGACGTTAACTTAGTTTGATATGTCAAAGAGACACTATCATTTATTTAAAATAAATCAACTAAATTAACACCATTACACTTGATTGACATGATTTCACTTTCTTTCAAATTAATACGTCAGCACACTTAAATTTAACACAACAGACTTCAATATTGGATGTTAACATATTTAGTCTGTGGGCTCTTTAAACTTAAAATAGTTTCCAGCTTAGATTGAGAGGGGAAAGAAATAGGAGGAAAGATTTAAGAAGAAATTATCGTGAGCATGATACCAGAGTGACACTTCTCCTCCGACTTCTGCTAAAATCCAGGTACGTTTTGTAAACAGCTCTTTACCTTTTGACGACGGCCCGGTAAGAGGGAAGACCTTGTAGCTTTTCAGATGCACGGGTCCTTGTGGGAACCAGTACAATACCTTCAAGCAGGGTTCTGGTTTACGTTTTCCAACGTCTCCTGGTTTTCGCTTGGTCATCAGAGAATATGTCAGCTTCAGGCCTCTGACTTCAAGATAAACTTATTCCAGGAAGGAATAGACAAAGTTCTTGATCTTACGCTTGTTCGAAGTAGACTCATAACAGCCTGTTATCAGTCCTTAGCTGAAGACGCCGGTCGTTAGCTCTTGACCACACGTGTCCAGCTCTTGGGAAAGTTCACATCTCTTGCAAGTTCCCAGCAACTCTGAAGCCTTTAGCAAAAGCTTAGACTAGTACTTAAGGAAGGACCAGTCGAGGAGTTCATTTGTCTTATCAAACCCAAGGTTACAAGCAGCAGCAGAGAGAAATGTTTAGGAAAAAGATAGATAAAGCTGGAGCCCTGCTCATGAGACTGTCTCTGAGTTTCTAAACAAAACCGTCCGGTCTCTGTGACCCGAAGGCTTCACCTTTAAACACAGCAGTGAACACAGTTTAACTCTTACAGAATGACACAGCTTAAAAGCACACATCATGAAAATGACAAAAGTTATTCTTTTGATCACATTAGAATAAAATCAAAGATAGAAATAGTCTCTTTTGGTGACTATATTTATCAGATTATAGCTAAATGAATGATTTTGTAGTAAATGTCTTGCTTTACTGAGTGGTCAGTAAAGGTCATCACTGGACAGTTCGAAAACCCTAGTTTGACCCTGGGTAGGTCCATTACACCCCCCTTAGGGCGGGGACCGCTTTTTTTCACGGACCACATCCGGCGCTGACAGGATATGGTCTGTGAGCAGTCGTCCGGTTGATTTAAGAGCCCATAAATAAGTTTTTTCGTTTTTACTGATAGATAATTAGTTATTAGCGGTACTGCATTTTAAATAAAAATAGCGCAAATCCGCTTATGAATTATAAAAGTTAGTCAATCCGCTATAGCGCTAACAAATTGTTTAGGTCCGCTATAAGCGGATTAGCGCTTTAGCGCTCCCTAGCGGTCTGGCGCCCACCTTTGCTTACTACTTTTACTTACTTTTTACTTGTGACATGCAAACAAACCCAGCAGGTCCATATGTTCATATGCTGCAAACATGCATGCTCTAAATTTAGAAAAAGGGGAGTTACCTTCAATGAGCTTCACATTAAGTACAAAGTAACTGCAAAAAGTTAAACGGAGAGTTCAAAGTCAGGGAGCAACAACCAGCCGAGCTGTCATCTTTCCTGCACACCAATTGTCTTGGCGTGCATTGCAGCGGTTATGTCCCAGTGACGGGAGCTAGAGTGAAGTGTTAATGTGGGAAACGACTCAACAGAGAGATTTTTCAGCACTTTTCCTCTTGGTTTTGTCCTGACGAACAGTTGGCGTCTTCACGCCGCGTTGGAGTTCAAAGCCTGTGCGGCGCTGGGTCTTAGCTGTGTCATGCTCTTCTGTCATTTCTCAAACTGCTTGGTTAAAACACAAGATGCTTGAGACAATGTAGGGTTTAGCCTTGTTAAAGGTCTTTAGAAAATAAATACATTCATTTCTAGCCTGGTTAAAACCAGACCCTGTCCTTCACTTTGCTTCAGACTAGGGTCTGGGACCTCTCCATTGAAAAACGATTCTTGCTGGAGGCGTTGGCCTCTGCTGAGGAACAAAACCATTGGATATTTTGAACAGGGAAAGCATTCTGCTCCCTCCCCTCAGAGCCATGTATGGCTGCTCCCCGTGCTCTGGTGAACTTGACAACTGCTCCGCCTCCTGCAGCTTTTCTCTCGCTGCCGGCTGCCGCGCTGGAAATTCTGTGTTTATATGTTAATAAAACGTTTTAATAAAATAAAACCATGGATCGCTGGTCCAGCTCACCAGAAGACCAGAAAATCTGATGGGACTCGGGCAGCAACGTAAAACCCGAGTTTAATTCTCGTGACAACCTCAGCCATTTCCTTGTTCATTTCAGCGGAGGGAGAGAAGGAGGAGGGAGCGAGCGATCACTTGACTTTTGGCCCAAAAAACAAAAGAAAACTCCAGATAAGGGATTAAGAAGGGGAAATTAATAAATTTGTGTCACATATAAAACAGTCCTGCATCGCTTTGAATGAGAACATGCCGCTGCTCGCTGACTGCGCGCTGGCAGAGCCCTTTATAGGGCTCTGCGCGCTGGGACAGGTGGGGGCGTGGGTTAGGGTCCAAAACTCCGTCCCTTCTGTTCTCTGATTGGTCCGGTCAAAAATCTACCGGAGAAATCGTTGTCTATGAGAGAAATCCCAGACTGTGCAGTGAAGGGAAATGAGAATTGAGCGCAGGAAGGCGAGGGCCAGGCTAATTAATTTCATGACTCAATTCAGTGAACTTGTCCTTCATGTGTATGACACTGACAATAATCAACATCTAAGTTTTGTAGGATAATCCTGAGACATAAAACTAAGGACAGATTGGAATGTCTTCAACAAGTTGCTATTGTCCTAAATCAAAGGGGGAAACCCTGAAGAAAAGTCAAAGGTCATTGGAGTCGCTGAACTTTGTCCTCAAGAGACAGCCAATGAGTTTCACTTCGTAACTGGCAGAACTCAGTCAGGACTAAAGTGGGGCAAAGACAAACCACCGGAAGGGCCTTATGGATGCAAACAACCATTTATCACCCAAATCATCTCATCCTGTCCCTCTCTGGGTTCATGTTCAGACCTCAAGAGTCAGACTTGAAATCAGTTCCCATTGTGTGTGTATATTTATTTTGAATTCTATTTTGTGTTGTTCTCTTGTTACAAACCCATCATTCGCAGATCTAAAGCGCACAGAAACAGCATGTGGTTCTTTATTTGCGCTGTGTTGCATCATCTTCCCCACTCATTTAATGTGTATTTCTGTGTCCTGTGCATGAGTGTGACTCACCCGGTCTTGCTGTGTTCCAGCTGGTGTTCGAGGCTCTCCACAGTCAGGAGCCGAGGGGTTACGTCGTCGGCTGGATCATTGCCATCAGTCTCCTGGTGGGAATCCTCATCTTTTTGCTTTTAGCTGTGCTGCTGTGGAAGGTAAAAACACAACATGAGCGGAGACTTAGATTTGTATTTTCATCTTGCGAGGAACAAAATCTTACGTAACTCGACAAATTGGCATTTTCTACAAAGATGCAGTGTGAGCACTGAGAGCTCAATCTTCTTTCTTCTTCTTCTTCTTTCGGCTTTTCCGCTGAGAGCTCAATGACTTGGCTAAAATTTATTGAAAGCTAAAACTACATTTTGAAGTTAAAACAATCCAAACAACAGCTAAAATTGGCTAAAAGCTAAAGATAACAACACATCTGAAACCTAAAACCAGCAAAATAGTAAGTAAAAGTAACAAAACAATACCTAAAATGACTAAAACAGGAGCTAAATATTAAAGCGGAACAGTAGGTAAAAGTTAAAACTGGCAATACGGTGTCTAAAAACTGAAACAAGCAAAATACGGTACAAGTAGTAGGTAAAAGGGGGAAAAAACAGCTACCTTCTCAAACAATAGCAAAATCTAAAAATTGTTAAAACAGCAGGTAAAATTCTATGGGGCCGAGATGGGGTAGAGGCAGGCAGCTGACTCAGGACCCAAAAGTCCCAGCTCAATCCCCAAACATTCCCACATGTTGTGGTGTCTCTGAACAAGCTACCCAATCCCCAATTGCTCCCTAGGTGCTTATATATACAGTAGCTGCCCACTGCCCCACCTGGGTGTATCTCACGCACGATGAGTTAAATGCAGAGAAGCAATTTTGCCATTGAATGGAAACATACAATGATGCCAACGCTTTAGCACTTTATTATTTATTATTAAAAGCCAAAGTTAAATAGCTCAAAAAAATAATAAAGTTCCAAAAAAAACAAAAGTTACAGTCCCAAACAAGTGGGAAGTTATGATTTATAAATGGTTCAAAAAACTGAAAGTATGCTGAAGTGCTATACTGTATTTCCCATCATACACGTTACATCAGTCCATATGTGTCTAAAATAGTCAAAAAATCCATGAATACATTGCTTCGTTGTATACGTCGTATCTATTATGCGTCACAGCTGACAACCCGAAAATGTGGGTCAAACCCAGAGATGTGGGCTGGTGTTGTGCCATAAATCGATTGGCTGCCAAATGGCGGCCGCGGGAGTGTGCATGGGAGGACTTGAACAAGAATTTAACAAGAGTAACAGTTAAAAACAATTATTTGTTTGCTTCAAATTATAGTAAACGTGTGTCTCTGCTTAAAAAATGCACTTTGATGGTCAAATCAGCTGCATTTCGACAGTATTCGCTGCCTCGGTGCTTCGGGAGTCCGCAGAGGGAGGAAATCAGGAAGGAGGAACACTGCACATTTCTTGGAAATTTAACCAGATTAACACTTAAAACAATTGTTTGCTTGCTCGACATTATAGCAAAGGTGTGTCTCAGTTGAACATTTACTTAATAAATGCACTTTAAAGGTGCTATGTGTAACTTTCTGTAGAGTGCAGAACTCAGAAAAATTTTCAACAGGCAAAGCATTCTGATCCCTCCCCCTCAGAGCCATATATGGCTCTGCTCCCCCTGGCCCTGCTGAAATTCAAATTCAAGCTCTGTTTTTATTGGCTGGAAAATGACGGGTCCCTTTTTCTTTTTAGAAATGCTTATTTACCACCTGGAGAAGCAAGGGGACAATTTTTTCTTTTCAGAGATTACCTGGCTAACATCAGTCTGTCAGGAGATAGTGACAGAGTGAAGAAATATGTTTATAAAAAATGTTACATACTGAAGCTTTAATGGTCAAATTACTGTAGCTACATTTCGCCGGGGCGGCGCAGTGTAATGAAGCTGGTTTGACGGTTGCTCCAGGCGAGCTGGACGAAGGTAGCAGGCTGTGGCAAGCCGATTGTGGCATTAATAGCCACTTTTTACCTTTTTTATTACACAACAGCATGCCATACAACTCGATTGCCATCTAGCGGCTGAAAATGGTAGTGTTCATGATTTCAGTCAGAATGAATGAAAACAGTCATATCTCAACCAAAAATTGGTTTA